>VYZQ01048097.1:0-16067 GCA_013400655.1 Mystacornis crossleyi | reverse complement strand
AATTGATTTTGTTTTATTAGAAGTCCTGGAGGGTGCAAGTTCCCACACAGGTATTCCTGCTGCTCAGAGAGGTGAGTTTCCTTAATTTAACCATCTGCCAGAACAGAATGAGCATTCTTAGGATATTGGTATACCCTTTTTGGATTATGTCTTAATCCAGGAAGTGTTTACTACTTAACTAAGAATGCATGCTCTGGTGTGGCTTAATGATATCCTAATATTTTGACATGGTTTTTGATTATAAAAGTTAGATTTGTTAATAATAACAGCCTCTCTGTCAGATACATTGATTTAACTTTTATCTGACAGAAAATTAGTCCCCAGGAGGAGAGCTGTTTTGCCTGTGTTAATTTCAAGTTAGCATGTGTTCCTCCCGTTTCTTCAGGATAATGAAGAAACAGTGTTTGCAACCCCCTTTTTTTTTAAAAAAAAATATGCAAACACCCCTGCAACTAATACTGAAAGTCATAGCAGAAACAACTCTTACTTCTTATTGTAATGATAATGGGAGGGGTGTTGGAGGGAGGATGCTGGGACAAGGAAGACTGTTCCATAAGGAAAATTAATTTGTGTTTAAAACAGAGGTGTTGTTTCAGCTTGTGNACCCCCTTTTTTTTAAAAAAAAAATATGCAAACACCCCTGCAACTAATACTGAAAGTCATAGCAGAAACAACTCTTACTTCTTATTGTAATGATAATGGGAGGGGTGTTGGAGGGAGGATGCTGGGACAAGGAAGACTGTTCCATAAGGAAAATTAATTTGTGTTTAAAACAGAGGTGTTGTTTCAGCTTGTGACTCTTATCCTCATCACCAAAGCTTTTTTTTTTTTTTTTAAGTCTGTAGGTTAGTTATTGATAAAAATAGTTGGGAAATTAAAATCCTGATCAGCAGCTCTTTGTAAGGAAAAAAAAAGCAATGAAAATGAAAATTAAAAAAGGTTTAAATCAAGTTTAAATAGCCATAACTTAAAACCTAAATTGAGATTAAAAAAACTAATCTAGCATAAGTCCTTAATGACTGTATTTGCATGTTTTTTCAGTGCTGAAGTCCCACTCAGGCAGTTGGTTCAGAGCTGGGACATCACCAGAAATCGGTACTTTGGTTTGGACAAGTCCAAACCTATCCTGTAACTTTTCCTTTTAAACAGACCTGAAAAAGGATGGTTGTTCTCTCTCAGACATGAATCATTGCTTCCTCAAAAAGGAGCATTGAGATGAGCAAGAGACGTCATCCATATATTTTTTTCTGTTTTTTTTTTTTCTTTTGTTTTTCTGTCTGTGTTTCCAGCAACGTCAGTTGATTACAGTTCCTTTGCAGACAGATGCAACAGCTGGATAGAGCTCATTAAACTGAAAGCTCAGACCATAAGGCGCGGATCAATTAAGACAAGTAGGCGGCTGTTTCTACCACGTTCTGATAATCTGAGACATATCTCTGATTTCCCAGTGGTGACTTAGTGGAGTGCCCTGCCCAGCAGTAGCATTGCAGATCACATGTAGAATGAATCCCTGAGTGTGAAAACTGCCGACATTGTCCTGTAAGCTCGCATAGGGTTGATGAACCGGTAGCATAAAAAGCAAAATAAAGTCTTGCTGTAATTAATTCTCCATACATGTGTACGCCTACTAATTGTATAACATCCACTGCATGGATGTAGGTGTATGTATGATCTTGGAAAATTGGGGGTGAGAAACAGGAAGCAATCACCAAGGGGACAGTCAAGGCAATGGTCACTAAATTAGCAAGTGGTGAGTTGGTTTTTAGTAGTTCTTTGGCCACAGGTCTGACTATCTTGCTTAAATTAGTAGAGATTAATATCTGTTTTAATGGAAAATGCTGCACTGGAGAAACACAACAACTTTCACACTTCCTATAATTTGTTCCTCCAGCAGAATACATGTTTCAAAATGTTGGCACTTTTTTCTTTACCGTCACATTATAACTGATTGTTGTATGTGCAGCTGCTCGCCTCAATGTTTTCCTTTTGCAGGAATGCCACTCCTCCAAATAAATGCCATTTCAGCTTCTTGTCTCCTTTTGCATGCTTTGCATGATTTCCTTTCTCACGTATATGGCTGAGCATCACAGGCAGCTGAATGTTGTCACCAAGCTATGTGGAAAACCATAAAGAAGAGTTTTTGTGTTTTGAGGAGCAATGATGGATCTTGATAGTTATTTTCTCCTGTTTTTTTCCCATTTTTCAGCTACTTCCCTTGAAAAAGCAAGTCCATTGGCTGAGGGATACTTACGGCACCGTTCTGTCCCATCATGCACCAATTCCACTGTCTCAGTTGTTAAGATGACACCTCTTTCCTTTCTCCCTGGGGCGAAAATAACCAAATATCTTGGGATAATCAATATGTTTTTTATACGAGAAACCACTTCTTTGCGTGAGGTGAGCTGTGTGTCAGGGATTCATTTTATGTCAGGAAATAATTTTTTGTTAATTTTAAGAATCAGAGGTTTGAGTTGAGGTGTGGCACAGCCAGGGAGGAATTTGTGTCACTTGTGGGAAGGTGCTGAGTGTGGAGCAAGTTCCATTGTACTGCTCTTGTCATGGAGCACACAAAGCTGTTTTGTGTTTGGCTCTGTTTGGAAGGGGTTACTTAACAACTGCCATTGCTGTTGAATTGGATGGAACACAAAACCAGTGAGTTCTTAAACAAAACTATATGAAAAAAATGGGTCTTTGACTAACAGTGGTAGAAGTTGGGATCATCTGATCGCAAATTAAATGCTAAAGAAAAAAAATAGGTCATCTATTCTTCTCTCATGTTACAAGCTCAGTGATGAACTTTCACAGTGTATTTGGATTTTAAAATTTTTTGGTTAATATAACATTGCCCATATCATTGATAATGTTATGCTAATTTTAAAGATTACATTCTGTACATTCTCTGTACCAAAACTTTGTGCGATGAGCATCAAAAATTACACCATGGAGTCCATGACCACACAACCAGCTTAGAGGTGATGTTCAAACCATGATCTCTAGTCTGCATCTGGAAAACAAATAATCCTCTGAGCATGCCAAAATGCAAGCCTTGTTCCTTATAATTTTCCTGTTCGTTTGAGAAGGAGCTGCGTCTTTGCTTTTGGCCACAGAAATAGAGTGTACCTCTTGCCTGGTTTGTCAGTGCTGAAGAGTGCTGTTTTTTCCTAATTACACATTGCTAAAATTACAGAGCAGATGTTAATAAAAATGATTAGGCTTCCTGAAAATGGGCTGTGAGCTCTCTAGAGAAACTTGGATCAGACAAATATTTTGTTTGCATCTTGCAAATTACTTTTAACTTGAGAAATCCATGTGTGAAAAGGATCGTGTTTTCAAAAGGATGTCAGAGCAGGGAAATGGTTATAGGACATTTCTGTACTAAGTGCAGCTTCTGTAGTTGGTAAGCCTTGGTATCTGTGATAGCAGATCCCAACAAGGATCTGCTCAAGGATCACTCAAGTGTTTGATTTAGCTCCTCCATGAAGCTGGAATGTTGCACAGGCCCTGGGATGCTGTCACTGTGCTCTTTCCAGCACCCAGGGGAGCTAATTTAAATTATTTCAGCTACATAGGCTGAGTCACAAACTACTCTTACTACAGGATTGCCTTGAGTTATAATGGAGTCAAAGCAGTCATTATATCAGACTCCAGTAATGTTCAGGTCCTACAAGAAAGTAATTATCAGCATTTGTGTTTGTATTGCTTTATGTTTTGCTTGTGGTAGTGCTGAAATATATACCAGAATCAAAAATTAATGTTAACTTCAAGTCAGAGTAATCCATTGTTAGGCTTTGCTGTTTACAGGTGGGTGTTTACAATCGTTTTGTTTCCTGTTGTCATCCAATGTTGTATTAGGTTTATAATGCATATTTTTTCCCCATCACTTGGTGTATGTTTAAAAGACTTGGACAAAATTAAAATTCCATGAGAATTAGGAACTTGTATTGAATTTTGATTTCCTGCTGCAGTTGACTTCATTCCTGCTTTATGCTGGGTTTGATAAAATTATACCTGTCCTTTTTTGTTTGTAAATTTTCATCCAAGATAAATTTTTTTATGCCTTTGTGAGTCTGTTCAGGGTACATTATACATTTAGGAAGGACCACAGCCCTTAGAAATTCAGTTTAGTTCAATCTCTTCTTCTACCTGCCTCTTCCATTTCTTATAGTGGCACACTCACACGGAGACACGTGGGAAGTCTACTGGTCTTGCCTTTCACTTGAATCTTGAAATTTTATATGTATTTTGAACCATCTGTGAGCTCTGTTTTGATCAGTTTCTTTTCTCAGCATTTTCTGTAGATTTTTATTTCTTTGGTTGGTTGCCTGGTTTGCATGCAGTAGGTTTTCCTCCACAATGTACTTGCTCACATTCTTTCATAAGGATTTTCTAGGAAAATCCATACTTGGTTATCTTCCTTCTCCTTTCACATTAATTTAAATTCTTCAGTTTCACACCAAAGTAGTAAAAATGCCCCACAAGCACCATCAAGTCAAAAAAATTAATGAAATGAGATGGCTAGAAGTTCCTTTGGCCTTCAAGGGGGAAAATAGAAAAAATAAATAGCTTGAATAGCTCAAGTCTCTGCTCTTGTCCCTTGCTTACTTTTTATTTTGAGGGATCTTTTCTTTAGTGAGTGTTGAGAACTAATGACAGTCATTAACATACATGAAGTTGCAGTGATCAAAGATAATGGTCCCTCCTTACTGGGAATTTCCAAGAATTTCATAGAGCCATAGAATGGTTTGGATTGGAAGGGAGCTTAAAGACCCTCTCATTCCACCCCCGTGCCATGGGCAGGGACACCTTCCACTATCCCAGGCTTCTCCAAGCCCCAGCCAGCCTGGCCTTGGACACTTCCACGGATCCAGGGGAAGCCACAGCTTCTCTGGGTGGGCAGCCTGTGCCAGGGCCTCACCACCCTCACAGGGAAGAATTTCTTCCCAATATCCAATCTATACCTGTCAGTTTGAAGCTATTCCCCTTTGTCCTGTCACTCCAGGCCCCTGTCAATGGTTTCTCTCCATCTGATTTGTAACTGTGACCCACTGAACAGTGGATGGCTTTAGAGTTCTCCACACCATTTAGGATTCACTAAATTATTCAGCTGATAAATATGTAAGAGGAGCACTCAGCATCTTGTAGTTAGACCTAATATAACATGTAATGTATATTTTTTCCATTCTAGGAGGGTGGTGTCAGTGGTTTCCTCCATGCTTTTATTGCTGAAGTGTTTGCCATGGTGAGAGCTCATGTTGCAGCTCTGGGAGGGAACGCAGTTGTGTCATACATAATGAAGCAGTGTGTTTTCATGGAGAACCCAAACAAAAATCAGGTACATTAGGATGTAAAATAACAAGTGCTGTTGTGGTTAGTGTGACACAAGTATGCATTTTATGTCTTTAAAAACCAGCAGTGTTGTAGAGCCATATCTGCACAACATTTCTTGATATTTCGGGATAATGTTTGAAGAATCCAAGAGTGTTCTTGTATTAACACAAAATTATGAGGATGCTTCATAAATACCCAGATGGATAAAAAAGCTGAGCTTGCTAGAATGAAGTAAATTGCAGGAAGTAGTTGCACTGTAGTGCAGAACTTACTCGGTATTTCTGATATTGCAGTGTAGGGTTTCCTTCCTAACTCCACGTAAAAATACCTGGAGTTGCTGATGTAAAATGCTCCATTTTGTACATAAAGGGACAAACCTTAATTTGTAAAAACAATAACAGAATATTCAGTCAATTAAATATGTTCAAAACAGTAATGAAAGCAAGTACAGATATCCAGATATTTCATCTGTGGCGGTCTTCCAAGAATCCATTTGCATGTTTGGTAGCACACAAGTGAGCAGATAGAAAAGAAAATGTGGTACAGGTTGCTTCACCAATAAATTCAAATAATTTGTCCTTCTACCAATCTCTGTTGATTTTTCTGTGTAGTTACATCTAGCAGATATAAGTAAACATAAAATATGTTATTGTTTCATGTTTGGTAACTGGATATTGTCTTTTTTTCTAGGCTCAGTGTTTGATAAATGTCAGTGGTGATGCCGTCATCTTTGTCCGTGAATCTGAGCTAGAAATGCTGCCAGTGCAGCCTTCTACAACTGCTCCTCAGCCCACAAGTTCTGCAGGAGATGTCACAACATGAAGGCAGAACAAGTGAAGTAGTCTCTGCTAAATATAAAGATTATTTAAAATGTGGGTATATTTAGGTTTGCATCTTCAAAGTCAGTATCTCTCCATGACATTCATAGCCAAAATCCAAGACAATCACTTTTTTTTTTGTTGTCATATAACTTATGTAAGTCAAAGCAGTGAACTGGCAGATGTGCTCTGGTTCTTTTGTTACTATTCCTGGCCTCTGTGAAACCAGGCAGCAGGTGAAGCACTGGTAGGAAAACATGGATTAGAATAGCAGGCATCACATGGAACTGTGGAAGGAAGGAAGGAAAAATTCTGTTGCATTTTTGAGCTGTTCAGTGGGACCACGACAAGTTGTCATTCAGAACCATGTCTGAGTTTGAGTATTGTCAGAGCTGATTCTCAGGTCAGGGTGGGAGGGAGGTGACTGAGAAGTCTGTGTTGGAAACCTTTGATGAATAAGGGAGTGATTTGTGTGCAGGCCAAGAAAATATGGGCTGGACTCTGAAATTCCCTTACATCCTAGAGTGTGAAGAGGAAAAAGCAGTACCAAAAAGTTACACTTAAAATTACTGCTTATTAAAAGTATTTTTTCTTGTTTTGCTGTTGTTTTTATATTTGGGGGTGGGGGGTGTTATTTGTTTTTTTAATTGTCTTTTGAAAGCTGCCAGACCACAATGCTGTGATCCTGGGCATCTCTGTGGTGGGGAAAAAAAAAAAACAAACAGAACACAACAAAAAGTTTTAGGGTGTATCTGGTGCTATTACAAGATGTTCACTTCAGTAATGACAAAGCAGGTCTTTTTGTTATTTAGGACTTTGTGAAAGAATTGTCCTGAGGTTCATTTTATTAAGGCAAGATCTGTTTCAAGGATAACATAAACAGTCCCCCAAAAATCAGTTGTGCAGAGGTTATTCTGCAGCCTCCTTCCTGTTTAAATGCCTGGCTAATTGGAGATTGACGTATGTGTGTGACAGTGATTCCTGTAGGTTGCCTTTGTGTTTGGGGTTTTGTTTGGGGGTTTTGTGGTTTTTGTTCTTTTCCAGTGCTGCAGCTGGGAAATAAAGGTACTGCAAAAACAGGAAATTTGTCATTTCCAGTAAATGTCTGAAAGGTGGTGATACTCTATTGTAAAAAAAAAAGCCAACTTTGATTTGAAGATGCGTTCTTACTTAATTCTGACAATATTGTACATGGAACTTGAACAAAGATGTAAACTTGAATGTAAATATTATGTTTAGTGTTGAAATTAAGCATTGGCATGATTATTTGTTAAAACTGATTATTTCATTGTAAATGAGCATGAAAATCATTCTTGCACAATAAATCTCTTCATAAAATTTACTCTCTTAATTTATGTGCATTAGGTAAATGTGTAAACTGGATATACTAAAGATATCCCACCCCCATTCTCCTCAGAGGAGTATCTTTTGTATAGAATGTTACAACCTCACCTGTATCATTGGCTGCATCCAAAGCCCCATGGGCAGCAGGAGAGGGGGGGGGAATTTGCCCCTCTGCCCCACTCTGGTGAGACCTCACTTGCAATGCTGCATCCAGCTCTGAGGTCTCAGAACAGGAAGGACATGGAGCTGCTGGAGTGAATCCAGAGGAGGCACCAAGATGATCAGAGGGCTGGAGCACCTCTGCTATGAGGAAAGGCTGAGAGAATTGGGATTGTTCAGCCTGGAGAAGAGGTGGCTTTGGGGTGACCTGACTGTGGCCTTCTCTGCCTGAAGAGAGCCTCCAAGAAAGATGGAGAGAGACTTTTTACAAGGGCCTGGAGTAACAGGACAAGGGGAAATGGCTTCAAACTGACAGAGAGTAGGTTTAGATTGGATATTAGGAAGAAGCTCCTCCCTGTGAAGGTGGCGAAGCCCTGGCAGAGGTTGCCCAGGGAAGTTGTGGCTGCTTCATCCCTGGAAGAGTTCAAAGCCGGGTTGGATGGGACTCAGAGCAGCCTGGTCTAGTGGAAGGTATCCACTCCCAGCATGCACCTAATAACCCCTGAACCCCCTCCTCAACACCTCCCCGCTCTTTCCAACAGATGAACCTTTAAAGTCTGTCCAACCCAAACCATTCTATGATCCTGCAATTCTGATATTTTGGGAGTTAATTATCCTTTATATTTGAAGTGTTTGAATTTGGCCCTTAGCAGAACACATCACTATAACACTTCCCATGAGTGATACTTCCAGTGTTTCACAAAATGACTTAATGGCATTTCTCCATTTCACAGCTACATTAACTGAGATGGAGAAGGAAGAATCAGTGTGCCAAGGATGTACTGGGGGCCAGGGGAGAAGCTAGTCTTGCTCCAGGCATCAAAACAACATCCTTGTGAGTAGTGTGACAAATGACAATTAGCCAAACACAGATCTGTGTGGTGCTGGGTCTGCTGTCATTGCACCTATGTCATTAACACATCTGAAAAACTGTCTGCACCAATACAGCTGGAGTTAATGATGTACTACTGCTAATAATTTACTGTATGTATCAGTCAGTGGGCACATTGCTGAGTGAAAGGTGGAGTCTGATTTTTTTTTTAATTTTTGGAAATGGGAATAATATCTCAATTCATTTGCACATTTTTAAGCATAAACATGCACACTTGTATTAAATGACACACATTTATTTTTGTTGCAAAAACATTTCCATTAATGTGTACAGATATTTTTCCTTAAATTTTAGGAAGGAGAGGAGCTGGGGTGATTCCAGTTTTGGCTTCATTTTCTTAAAATCCTATGTTTGTAACACTTCAGTCAAGGTGAAGCTTTGCCTAGAAACCTTGTGATTTTTGGAAATGTCAAAGTAATTACAACCTTGTGAGCCAAATATTAACCCCTAAAGTGTAGTGAAAACTTGGAGCAGTGGCAAAAAAACCAGCGGGGGCTGGGCAGCGGCAGCCCAGCTCCTGAACAGGGCAGGGGAAGGCTCCCTAGGATGGGAAATGGCTTGGGATCCTAGGGATTTCCCCTGCGGCACCCCAGCAGATGGTGAAAGTCCTTTTTTAAAGTAAGACAGGGCATTAATAAGGTCCCAGTTCAGTGGCTGTTCTCACAAGCAAAGGCTCACCCCACAGCAGAAGAAACAGGACTGGGCTGGGCTCTGGCAGTGGCAGCGAATTCCCCCCTACAACCAGCAGCTCAACTGTTCTCCTCCGAAGCCAAGAGAGCAAGAGGGAGCTAGCAGCTGCCCGAGCCCCTTTTCTCCCAGCCCAATTCTCAAGGTATCTCTGCCCCTCTGAAAGAAACTGTGAGATAAGAGGAGTACAGCCGAGTGCCCTCCTGNACAAGCAAAGGCTCACCCCACAGCAGAAGAAACAGGACTGGGCTGGGCTCTGGCAGTGGCAGCGAATTCCCCCCTACAACCAGCAGCTCAACTGTTCTCCTCCGAAGCCAAGAGAGCAAGAGGGAGCTAGCAGCTGCCCGAGCCCCTTTTCTCCCAGCCCAATTCTCAAGGTATCTCTGCCCCTCTGAAAGAAACTGTGAGATAAGAGGAGTACAGCCGAGTGCCCTCCTGCCCTGAGCTTGGCAACTTCTTTTGTCTGTCTCTCCAGTCGTTATTGTCTCCTAGCAACACATATGGGAGAAAATTGCCTGAGAGACAGAACCAAAAGGAAGAATCCCAAACCCAAACAATATGTCAGTTGTTCAACTTACCTGGGGGGCCTGGGAAGAGAGTGAAATCCTGCAATAATTGTCCATGCCACTGTTTTGGGGGGGGGGGGGGGGGGGGGGGGGGGGTGGGGTGGTGTGGGTTGGCAATGTTGGAGCACTCTTTGTTGAAGGTGAAATACTCTTGTGTGTCTGGTACTACTGCTGCATTTGACTGGCTCCACAGCTATCAGCAGAATACATCTGAAAGCCAGCTAACAGCCCAGAAGAGTTTGTTGTCTCCAGATTATTTCCCTATTTCCTCTGCAGAAGATAAAGAAGGGAAAGGCGGGAGATGGGGTAGGTAAAAGAAGGTGCTGTGGGCAGAAGAAACAAGGAAAGAGCACAACATGAAGTAGAGTGTCTACCAACAAAAATTGACAGGAAGGAAAACAGGTAATTGGAGACAAAGATGCATGATGGTTAAAATAAGCAAGAAATACTGGGAATAAAGTAGGATAACACATCGTTACAGCAATCTCGAGCTCCTTCTCACTCCTAGGACTTCATGCTCTATCAATTTACACGGATTTGGTTTTGTACTGAGAAGAAGATCTGTCTTCCCAAGTACTGGGATCTGGCCTGATCTGCTCCTCCTAACCCATGCTCTGGTGACTTCCTGGCAGGAAATAGTGAACTTAATTATATATAGGGAGACACAGTATCTTGGTTTAAAAGACACGTCTTGCCAAGGAAGGCAGGAACCTTCATGAGATGGAAATATTACCCCCTTCCCGCCAAATTATTATAGTTTTGAAATTATGGGGCTTTCAGGCAAACTTATAAGAAAATGAATAACAGTTCTTTATATATATATATATATAACAAGACAAACAAACAATAACACTGGCAGTGACAACAACAAAACCAGGAACCCAGGGACAGCCCTCCCTCGGCCGCAGGCCCTTTCCCCTTTGGTGCAGTTATGCTCCCGGCCGGCAGGGGGCGCTGGCGGCTCCTGGCCGGGCTGAGCGAGTGCGATGATTCCCCCGCAGCTGCAGGGGGCGCTGTGGTGCGAGCGCAGTCGCCTCTCTGCATATGGCGATGGCGGCTTGGGCAGCAGGAGAGATAGAGAAAAGGGACTCCCCTTACAAAACTCGCGGGGAGCAGCCGGTCTCAGTGCCACTCTGGGTGGCCAGCAGGGCTATAGCACAAACCTCAGAGCAGCAGGCTGGAACAGCAGAGGCGACTGCACCTGGGGTGGCAAAGAAAGTGTAGCAAAAACCCCGAAGTTGTGGCAGGAGCAGGGGGAGTCTGGGCGGATACAGGGTGTCAAAGTGGAGCAAAAAACCCGAATCAGCAGCAGAAAACAGTAGGACTGGGCAGTGGCAGCCTGGCTCCCACAAGCAGCTGGGAGACACTCCCTCCAGAGAGGGGGAGGGGATCACGGTCCCGGGCTTTCCTCGCGCCACCCAAGCAGATGGTGAGAGTCCCTCCCAGTGAGGTCGGGTGTAGACAAGGTTCCAGTTCAATGACTGCTGTTGCAAGCAGAAGCTCACCATCGGTAAGGAGAAGCAGTGAAGGGCAAAACTCTGCAGTGGCAGCGAATCCTCTGGGCAGCAGCAGTCTGGCACCAAACCACGAAACTGTTTTCACTCCGATTCCGAGAGCGAGCGAAGACTGAGCCCAGCCCCTAAACACCAGCCAAGTCTCACTGTATTTTTGCACTTTCCAAGAGAAAACCCCTCCAGCTACCAAGCTAACTCCCCAGCTAAGAGACTACAGCCACCTGCACCGCTTTCCCCTCTTCCCCCTCCTCCTGACCACAAGTCTTGCCTCTCTTAAGTACCCATCATTCTCATCTCTTAGGTAACAAATGGGAGAAAAACTCCCTGAGGGAAAGAAAAAAAAGGAAAAATCCTAGCCTCAGTCACCTGTCCTACAAATAAACTGACATTATTTTAATAGTGTAATTAGAGTGGCATCAAATTCAATGAAGTTCTTGTTCACTTCCTTGGAAGAAAAATTTATTATGATTTATCTGAACTCATCACAGAGTTTAGATTTTAAAAAACCCAAGCAGACCCCTCTGAAAAAAAAAAGGGGGGGTTGTACTACAGCAATTAAATCAGTGTTCAGACTAAATGAGAATGTAAAAATAGCCTGGACAGAAATTTGCTCAGATCGCAGTGCAAGCAATAATTCGCATATATGTGCATTGATTTAACCTGATATTCTGCAAGAAAACAATTACATGGTCTCATTTAATTTAATGAAGCACAAAGCCCTTGGTTTCTGCAATTAAAAATGTGTATGGGACAAGCAGCTGATCTCTCGAGCACCCTGGCTGTACTTTAGAGACAGATTTGACCGGAAATTATTTGAGACTTCTCAAAGCAGTTGCCCAAGCCATTAGGAAGTCTGACAGTAGAGGCTGGGAGTGATTAATGACTTCAGTGAGTTAAGCATAGATTGGTTTGATATCAAACAGCTGCTCTGGGGAAGATACCAACAGTGTGTCATTAACTTCTTTGCAGCTCATTCTATTACAAACTTGCACAGCCAACTGGCTTCAAATACTTTCTGCAAAGTGAATCAGTGTGCTGGATCCTGTCAGTGTGAACTGTTTGCTTTCTCTGAAGCCCTCTGTAAGTTTTTTTGACAGAATTTAAGAGCACAGTTCAAGCCCAGTCAATGAAACATCAATGTAGATACTATAGCACAATGTAGAGCTTCTAAGGAAATATGGGATGCCTTCCTGTGCTGGTGGAACTCAAGAATGCTAAGATTTAGGTAAAAAGGATATTGCAATACGAAAGAAGGTGCATGAGTTTAGTGCCTTGTTTGGTTAGAAGTTTGTTCAAGGTGAACAGTGTCACATTTTCTGTAAGAGCTTTAAGGAAAGCAGAATAAATGTTTTATGAGAAATTTAAAAGATGACTCTTAAAAAGGAAAAGAGTTTGAGTGTTGCTCTTCCTTTATGGAGTACTTGTCCATGGAATAACACAGGAGCAGTTTTTTCCACTGTCTGCCCAAGTTTCATCTGGGATAGAGTTATCAGTAGGATGGGGCACTGAGTGAGTGTCTGTGTGGTACTCAGTTGCTGGCTGGGGTTAAACCACAACATTGTCTTGTGATGCTACTGGAGAAGAAAAAAAAAACCGCTCCAGTGACAACCACGGATATTTTTTGCTGGCTAGACACAGATTTAATTCATGTGATTTGCTTGAATGTATAATTATGATATTAATTTTCATGATGTTTCCCAAATACAAGTGCAAGTGCAGAAACAGAAGACCAAATTGGCAGCCAATGAAATGCAGCTAACGTACAAGAAATATCTCAGACTAAAGTAATTTGCAGATTATGAGAATGGGTGGGAGTGAAGTAGCAAGAGAAAAGGAAAATATGAAGATGACAAGAAATTAGTGAAATACAAATTTTACTTCTATGCATTTAACCAGTAATGCTTACTTTTCCCCTAAGAAAATCTCATACTATATTAGCCCTGACTACCTTAATGACAGGGAATTCAAATATTTTTGACTGTTCCCTGGCATCATGTCCAAAACAATTCTTCAGTTGCTAAAACGAGGGGACTGAAGGCACCTGAAGCCTCAGAACAGTCAGAATTAGTGAAAAACATGCAGTCATGCAAAGGATAGACGTGTGTATGGCTGGAATGAAGAGGGGAAACATCCAAATGCTGACACAACTTCTGAGTAGTGACATCTGAGCTGTAAATCTTCAAATATCTAGAACAGACTGGAAAACAATGATTTTTGGGATTAGGGTAACTTCTGAAAATTAACTCTTAATCTTAGATGGATAAGGCAGTAAAATACTCACTAAATCTATTTTCTTCCTTAGCTTTCCAGTTTATCAAGGGAGGGGATTCTGCCCCTCTGCTCCCCTCTGGTGAGACCTCACCTGCAGAGCTGCATCCAGCCCTGGGGTCCCAGCACAGGAAGGACATGGAGCTGCTGGTCCAAGTGCAGAGGAGAGACAGCAAGGTAATCAGAGGGCTGGAACAGCCCTGCTGTGAGAATTGGGATTGTTCAGCCTGGAGAAGAGGTGGCTTTGGGGTGACCTAATTGTGGCTTTCCAGTACCTGAAGAGAGTCTACAGGATGGAGAGGGACAAGGAGGAATGGCTTCAAACTGACAGAGAGTAAGTTTAGATTACATACTGGGAAGAAATTCTTCCCTATGAGGGGGGGGGAGGCTCTGGCATAACTTGCCCAGAGAAGCTGTGGCTGCCCATCCCTGGAACTGTTCAAGGCCAGGTTGGATGGGGCTCTCAGCAACCTGGTCTGGTGGAAGGCGGCCCTGCCCATGGCATGGGGGGTGGAACTGGATGATGTTAAATGTCTATTTCAGCCCAAGCCATTATGTGATTCTATCAAATATATTTGTGCTATTTCTGGATGCACACAGTCATGAACATAAATGAGTAGTGCAAACATATTTGTGCTGTGGGAATTCCTACCTAAAGATGCAAACATGTGCATCTGACCTTGTGGGATTTTAACTGTTGAAAAATTCTAGTTAATGCTTGGAGGTGACCCAGCAAGAAGTCAAGAGGCACAACTGGATGGCTTGCAGAGAAACAAGGGCAAAACCTGCTGCTTCTGAAAACCAGGTTACAGAACTGAAGACTTTGGAAATCAGACTCTGGTCTGATACATAGGTAACACAGAAGCCAATAAAACAACAAGTAGCAGCTATCACGGAAATTATGTTATTTTTCAAATATTTAAACTTATGCTTGGGTTAATTCCTATCCTATGAGAAAATTGGGTTAAGTGAATTGGTTAGGACACTGCTGTTTAGTGCTCAAATGCTCTTAAGTTAACAATCAGGGGAAAGAAAATCTTAAGACACAATGAAAATCAACTTAAACTCTAAAAGCTCCCCATTTTTTTTCCCGCGCTGTGACAGATATTTCAGTTCCCTGTGAAATTAGGTAATACACTTGGTAGAAGTGGGTCTAAAAGATCCTTCTTTTATTAGAAGGGATGATGGGTAGTCAGCTCAGAAATGTCTTGCTGAATTTCTCTAGGTTTAATATGATCTTCCTATGGTTTTATAAGAGTATTTTAGAGCTACTGAATCATTTGAGTTGTGAGTAATTAAACCCTCTGGAAATCTGACTCCTGAGGGCATCTCATGTTGAATAATCATAAAATGAATCATTGGAATTAGACATGGGAATATTTTGAACCCATCACCCAAGAATTTAGAGACACTGTTTGGACATACACTGACTGAAAACCCAACAGAATCTGCTCCTGTGATCATGCAGGAAAAAATCCCAGTATTTTAATTAATCTAGATGGCACCGAAGACAGAACAGCAAAGGCTATAGCTAAATCCTATGGCTGAAATTTTGCCTGACTGTAGCCCTTACCCATACTCCAAACCTAGCAATCATAAAGCCTCTGACCCCAGTGACAGAACATCCTTTGTTACATCAGTTCTGTGCCAATGAAAAGCGTCACTTGCAGATTTATCCAGCTGTCCTTCCACATTCAGTTCCTCTTCAGCCTCTCTTAACAAACTTATCCTCCTAAAACAACAAAGAGATTGCCAACAAAGCTCCAAAATTTCTATCTGATGAGTTAACTGCTTATTCAGTATTTACAGTTTGGAAAATCTGTGGAAGGAAAAGAAATGCAAGATGTTTGCAAGATGTTTGATGTTTATAATTATTGTAACTGCAAAACACAGCACATTATTTGTTCCAGTAATAGGTCTCAGCAGCAACAGAGTGTTTGCCTGTCTTCCTGGTCTCAGCTGTGGGAAGTATTTTGACAGCTCAGTCCACAGTGTGGAACTACATGTGGGCAGGCTTGTGTTTCTTTTTGCTGCTGAAGAGAGACTTTCAAGTTTGCCACAAATCTCAGGCATCTGAGCATATTTTTCTACTAAAATACGTCCTTACACACTCCCTCCCTTCTGAGGGAGGGAAGTTGATATCTACATTGGTGCTTACTAGTATCACCCTCTGGAAAGGCTTCCTCTGCTCCTGGTGGGACACCACAATGTCAATTGCAGCTTCCTGTCACAGAGTTGTGACAGCTGGGACTGTAAGATAAAATTCAACTCTAAGCCTGGAGCCAGCAAGCCTCCCCCTGAATCATCCCAATTTGGGCCAGGAGACACTTCAAAGACAGAGTCAGAGAAGTGCGTATTTGCTTTATTCAGCGTGCTGGGTGTGTGGGGATCGCTCTTCCGAACACACACACTGGTAGTCTCTACAACACACTATTATGGGTTAAATTATGAATATTCATTACCTTATTTGGGCGTGGTTATACAAATTATT
>VYZQ01048095.1:0-14341 GCA_013400655.1 Mystacornis crossleyi | reverse complement strand
GGGGCAGCCACAGCTTCCTTGGGGAACCTGTGCCAGGGGGTGTCACAGGGTCCCCTGAAGCGCTGCAGGTTGTGGGTCTGTCACCCTGAGCACAGCAGAGGTCTGGGAGCCCTGTGAGATTTATGGCACCGTCAATCCTGGTTTCTTAGGAAGGAAGATGTGGAATTTGCCTTGTGGAATTTGCTTCTGTGCCACCTTGACTAATGGGCTACAAACCCACCTGGCCCGTGGCAGAGCCCAGCCAGGGGAGGGGAAGAGGAGAAATAAAAGGGAGTGGTTTGAATTTTTCAGGGAAGCAGAGATTTCTGTGAGTTGGAACGGGGCTGGAATGCTTTAGTAACCCAATCCAGTGCCAGGCCTTCTGCACGTGGGAAAAAGAGCCAGGAGTTTTAGAGATCTGAAGCCATCTCCTGCCTCAGCTCCTGGCACACCAAAACCTGGAAGAGGCTTCCCGGAGCTCTGTGCTGCCTGTCTTGTGTTTACGGTACCTCCTTTGCACTCTGTGGTTTGCATGGATTGCAATGCACTGCTCTGAGGTGTGATCCCACTGCTGGTTGTGCTCCCCCTCCGGAGTCTCCTCTCTCTCTGTACGCTCCTTTATATTTATGGACTGTGGGATCCTCACACTTGTGGTTTGTGTACCACATACTCGGCTCAGTGAAATGTTATTTAAAACATGCAGAGCAGCTCGGGGTGTGCTGAAGTACCCCAGGATTGGAGGGAAAGCGCTTTTCCATGGCTAGAGTGGGGGAAGAGGTGAGGGAAGAGGAGAGAGGAGAGAGAAGAGGCGAGGAAAGGTGGGGGGCACGGGGGAAGGTGAGAGAAGAGGAGAGGGAAGAGGAGAGAGAAAAGGTAGAGGAAGAGGAGAGGGCCCGGCTTGCCACTTGCCACCCTGCACCTGAGCTTCACCTCATCCACCTCCCTCTGGAAAGAGGCCGTGCCTGTCCCAGAGCACCTCCACGGAAGATCCCACCTGGGAATGACAGCCCTCATCACCACTGTGATTCCATGATCCCAGGATTCTAGGGCAGAGGCAGCAGCTGTGAGCTCTGGGGCTGGATGCCCCATGGAGCTGCCCTGGGACACAGGCTCCCCTTCCATCTCTCCTTTGTCCCAGCTAGGTTGTCACTACTCTGTTTATTTGGTCATTTTTGGAGAGGGAAGAAGGGGGGGTCCAATTTTCAGCAGCCCATGACAGCATAATTAGGGAAATATAAATGAAAGAAAAACACACTCTAGAAATCCGGGGACTTTCACATATTTTCTGTTATTCCATTGCCCTGGAAAAATAAAAGCTACTCAGCAGGAACATTTATTAGCAATTAGGATCTCGGGCACTGGGGATCTCCAGGGTAATTAAATCTTCCCACAGCCTCCTGTGCCACCCCCTGCTCCCTGTCCTGCCTCCATGGGACCAGACACTGTGGATTTGTGGGAGCTGAGGCACCAGCAGCATCCAATGTGTCAGGGAGGCCAAAACCTCCAGATCATCCTCACCCTTTCCAGGTCGCTCCATCAACAAATGAGCAACATTCCCTTGGGGAAAAGAAAATAATAAAGAGGATCATGTGAAAAAGAGCAATAAAATCTTGCAGAACAACAAAACAGCTCAACTTTCTGCCTCTTCTCCATTCCCTGCCCATCCCAACGCTTGGAGCAGCTCCCTTGGAATGGAAGCTTTGCACTTACACAGGAGACAGACCCTCTGAGCTGAGTTTAATCTCAAGTTCCAGACTTGGCCTTATGTCAGTGTGAGGTTCAGGACTGGCTTTGCCATGGGGATGAGGAGCATTCCCAGGAGGCTGTGTGGCTGGGCAGGCAGGATTTGCCAGGAGGGAATCAAGGCTCAATTCCCATGGAGCTGTGAGGAGCAGGAACCTCCCTCACTGCGTCACCTGCCCAAAGAATTAGAGAAATATGGGAATAATTCAGGAAATGAAGGAGATGGACAGGCCTAATATCCACTGACTTGTCAGGCAGGAAGATTCCCATTTTCTCTGGGATTTCTGGACTTCCTGCCATTCTCCCAAACCCACATGGAACCAGAAAGCTCCCAGAGTGTGGATTTTGGTTTCACTGGGATGCCTCTGCTTTACACCAGTGCTGCAAAGAGCTTTTAAAAAGGAACTTTTCATAGTGATTTTATTTCATTCCAATATTGTAACAAAACCCACTTGGAGTGAGGAACTCACAAACAGGGAATGCTGACGCTCATTCCATGACCAGCTCGGAATTTTCCTGCTGTGCTGATTCATTGGGCTATTTTTATCTTCATTCTTTCCCTTTTTGCAAGGGTTTTATTTTGGATAAAATAGTGTTTTCTAGGAGGCAAAAATTTCATTACAAATTTTTTAATCCCTTGTAGCCTGGCTGATCCCAATGCCCGAATGCCAGGGTTCTATTTGAGAATTACATGGCATCACAGCAGCAGCTTCCCTTTTCCTCCTGCTCTTTTCCATTCCAACACAACTCATTCCTGGAATTCAAGGAGTTCTGAACTGGATTCAAAGTGCTGCCAATATGCATCGAAGTAGGTGGCAACAGGGAGTTCTTCCCATTGCAAAACCCTCCCCATGAAAGTCCCGAAGGATTTGGGACCTGAGCTGTGCAAACCCAGGGACCAAGGGGAACGTGATGTGACTGTCCCCAGTTTAAGCCCAGAATCCCATGGCAGAGGTGGCCTCTGCCGCCAGAAATCTCTCACTTTGAGCACAAACTTCCAGATCTTTTCGATTTTCCCTGGTGGGAAGAAGGATTTCACTGATGATTCCAACATCCCATTTCAGAATATGCATTTCTCAGTCCCCTCCAATAACCCGATCATGAGCCCAGCAGGGACCCAGTGGCATCAGGGACAAAATACCTCTTCCCCAGGGTGGGTGTTGTTACCAATTCAGGATGATTATTTCTGGAGAGAGAAAAATCGGATTAAAAGTCTTTCCTTGGCCACCAGGATGAACTCCCTGGCACAGCAGGAATGGGGGAATTGGGATCACACTGCTCCTGGAAGCCTCTCAAGCAGTGATTCCCTGGAAGAAGGTGAAAAGCAGCCAGGACATTTTCTCTGTCATAGCCAGAGACTCTTCCTGAGTGGCTGCAGCTCCTCTCGCAGCAGGTTTGAGTCATTCCCAAGTGTTCCCTAGTGTTCCTTCTTCCACATTCACATCCAACAACTGTAGCACGGAGCAGACCCGTTGGGTTCATCCCAGGAAATCTCTGCTCTCCCTTCGGGAAGCTCTGTGCAGTGCCCTTGAGCCCTCACTGATGTTCCGTGGGCCAAAGGCGATGCCGATCCCCGTGTGGAGTCTTGGGATGGAAGGCGGGAATCCCGGCATTCCAGGGGGGGATTTGGGTAAGGAGGCCCTGAGCCGCTGCCCTAATGGGCTGTTAATCCATAGCCAGTGCCTCCCATTTGCCATCTGATTCCCAGAGGTCCCAGCGTGCCTCCATCCTGCAGACATTTGCTGGCAGCCCGTGGTTTCCCGGGATCCCCTGGGAGCGGAGCAGGGACTGTAATAATCCCCCCACCACCCCCCCGGCCCCAGAGCCGCTGGCAGCCGGAGTGATCCGCACATTACGGGATTTATATGAAGTGCTGCTGAACAAGAAAGATTTGAGGGGGTTTAGCAGCTCCCTGGGACAGGGATGAGCTCAGAGCTTTGGCTCGTGCTGCGAGCGGGGCTGGGGCTTTAAAGTCACACATCAAGAGAGGCCTGAGGAAGGTGAAGGTGCCTCCTCCGGTCCCCCGGGGTGTCCCCACGGCACAGCCAGGACCTGCAGCAGGTCTGGGACTTCAAGAGGCCATCCAATATTCCAGAAGTGTTCTCAGAGCTTCGGCTGATGCTCTGAGCTGGGCCGGGGCTTTAAAGTCACACAGCAGGAGAGGCCTGAGGAGAGCGAAAGTGCCTCCTCCTGTACCACGGGGTGTCCCCACGGCACAGCCGGCACTCCTGAGGCACTGCCAGGACCCGCAGCAGGGCTGGGACTGCACGAGGCCATCCAGTGTTCCAGAAGTGTCCTCGGGTGACAAAGCTGGTGACAAATGATGCAAATTCAGTGATGCTTTACCCAGGGGATTGGGACAGAGAGAAACTTCTGTGTTCTTGTGTGGTGCTGGAATAAGCAAAGGCCTCCTGAACAGGAAGGAGAGTTTATCCAAACATCAACCTTGTACCCGCTCATGTCCTGCTGCTGCAGCCGCTTCCCTTCCCCCCAGGACAGGGCTGGATCAGCCGGATTTTCCCCTCTTGCCAGAGTCTGACCTGGAGGTCAGCTCGGGGCAGCTCAAAAACCAACCCAGCCCTGCCTAAAAAGGGAGCAGGAGCACCCACAGAACCCTAAGCCAGCGATCAAGTCTCACCAGGAGGCCGGAATCGCATCCATCAGGAGTGAGGAGCTGTGGGATTAACCCCCTTGGTGGCTCCTCACTCCCTTCAGACAGAAAAGCTTTTAATAGGTCAGCAGATAAAGCAGCAGCAGCGAAAACATTCCTTATCTGCCCTGCCATGCCTGGGCTCTGGAATACAACTGATCCCTGCCATGTGCAGCCCCACGCCAGCGAGTTTATCTTCATTGGAGGCACAGTCATCCAGCGAGATTGGGATGTAATTACCTCCTGCAAACCCAACTGCAAATCTTCCCAGCCAGTCATTAGCTCCGAGACAGGCAGACAGGCAATTACAGATGAATAAATGACTGAGAAATGACTCCAGGAGCCTCTCAGCCCTGCTTCTGACTCCAGCTCACAATCCAGGCGCAGCTCTAAGCTGTCCGTCAGGCCCACCTGCGCCTGGCACGAGCCTTTCCTGATCCCACCCCACTCCTCCTGGCCTTCCCAAGAGTCCCCCGGGTTACCCCACACCTCCCTCCCCGTGATTCTGGCAAGGGCAAACCTCCCAGCTGCCTTTCCACAGTCTGGGATGGACCTGGATAACCTTGATGAGGCCCAGCCCAAAGCTCCAACACCTCCTGAGTGTTTCACTCCTGGCTGAACTCCTCTTTCCCCTTTTCCCTTCCTCTGTTCTCTCCACAGGTTTTTAAGCCTCGATTCTGAACGTGTGAAGTCTCCCAAACAGGTGAGCCATAAAAAGCCGGAGAGCTCTTTGCAGGGAGGCAGCAGCACCACGGGCTCATGGCTGGAGCAGGCAGCAAGCCAGGACACTCGGGATCAGGACCTGGCTCCAGCAGAAACTTCCTCAGTGGCCCTGGAAAAGTGGCAGAGTGGAGTGTCAAGGAGCTGGGTTCCCTTCACAGCGTTTCTGAAGCTCCCAGAACCCAGAGGGGCACGGAAAGTCCCCCAGAGCTTTAGGAACAGCTCTCCCTCCTCTGGGGTCACCCACCTTCCTCTTCCTCGGTCCCCTGGGAGCCTGCAACAGCTGGGCACTTTCCAAGCCTTTCCCAAGGAGGCTGCGTGAGCTGTGCTGGATGCATTTCCCAGCTCTGCTCTTTCTGAAGTTCTTCTAAACAGGCAAATGGAACACTCCCCCCACAGACCCCCCTCAAAGCTTTTGATTTATTCCTCTCCAGTGCTGCCAGCATTCCCAGTTACCTGCTGGAGCATACTGGGACTGCCAGCACCGCATCCACCCGGAGGCTGCATCCCCATGCCTGCATTCCTTCCCCCCTCTCCTCCATCCCACCAGCCAGTGGATATTTTATCGTGTGTGATTATTTACTTAACGAAACCCAGGTATTTGCAGCCCGGAGGGTTTTCCCCACTGGGAGGCTGGAATAACAGCACGGAACAGCATCGGGCTTTGGGAATACTGACAGCATCCTTTGCACGGGGAGATGGCGGTGCTGGCAAGAGGAGCAGCAGCTCAAGAGGTTGTTTGATTGTTTCCTGGTTGTGAAAAAAGTCAGCTGGTTCCAGGGTGAGCAGAGGAGGAGGGAGATGCAGGGAAGGGGGTGGTGACCTGCTGGGGATGGGAGCGTCACTTCTGGCACAGCTCTGGCCAGATGGAAGCCTGGATTCCTGGCGAGCCGGGGCTGTTGGTGGCCAGGTCTCCCTCAACTCCCACGGGAGGTGTTCCCTGGGTGCAGAGTATCCTCCCGGCCCAAATAGATCCAACTCTCCTTTGTCTCCTGCAGAAACCTCACCATGCTCAGAGGAAGGTGCCTCGCCCCACGTTCTCCTTCTCTGTGATCCCACACCTCCAACAAGGCAAATTCACCTGGCTCTGGGGTTCCAGCCAGGGCTGGAGCTCAGGGGGGACCTCACAGTTTCAGGGGGGACCTCAGTGCTCTCCACAAACACCTGGACAGGATTGCAACAAGGTGGGGCTTTGTTGCTTCTGCCATGTCCCAAGTCAGAAAGGAAAACGGCCTCAAGTTGCACAGGGGAGCTTCAGATTGGATATTAGGAAAAATGTTTTCCCTGGAAGAGTGGTCAGGCTTTGGAATAAGTTGCCCAGGGCAGTGATGGAGTCACTGTCTTTGGAAGTGATGAAGAGGTGTCTGGATGTGGCCCTTGGGGGCAGGGTTTAGGGGTGATGATTGTGGGGCTGGGTTGGTGGTTGGACCCGATGATCCTGAGGGTCTCTTCCAGCTTTGATGATCCTGGGATTCTGCAGGATGCCAGGCAGCCAGGACCCTTCCTGTGCTCCCAAGAGTCCCTTCCCAGCCTGGCAGTGCCTGTAACTGTCACAGGCCTTCTGCACCACAGGGGGATCACAACCAGATTTGGGGACACGTCTCCCAGTTGATGCCAGGCTCGAGGAACCCCTGGGAACCTTCTCTCCAAGCAGGGAGCAGCTCTCCCAGCTCCCATCCCAGATCCCAGAGAGCTGAGCCCTCAAGCCACTGAGATCTGGCCCTGTGGGATGCTGGGGAGGCTGATGAGCAGAATTTGGATGTTTCAAGCATGGTTTAAGTTGCTTTTCTTTTTCTGGACCACACAGACCCTCCCTGAGGCATCATTCGTAGAAAAGTCAGAGCACTGTGGGATTTATGGGCTGAGGGAAGAGCTGGAATTCAGTTCTCTGTCCTTGTGTTCCTGCTCAGGAGCTCCAGTGTGGCCCCGTCCCCATCCCAGGAAGGGCAGGAGGAGAACAAGGGACTGTCCCAGACACACAGGGACGTGTCCAGGGGGTGTCACCCCTCCAGCAGGTCTGGGAACTCTCTGTGCCCCTGGGAGGCTGTGCTGCTGTGGTCCCCCCTCAGGGCTGGGTGAGGTGACACAGGGGTGGCAGAGCTCAACCCAGGGTGTTCCTGAGCAGGAATATCCCTGGGGATTTGGCAGGGAATGACTGCACCCGTGGTGAGGTGCTGCACCATCTCACAGCATCCTGCAGGGGCAACAAAACCCCCCTGGGGACACAAAACCAGTCCTGGTGTTGTGACCAGGAAAGGGAATTGGGAGCTGGAAACACTTATCCCTGTCAGTGCCTCGGGATGAGCAGCAGGAGCTCTGCCAGAGCCCCTGCCCTGGGCTGGGTTTGGCACCAACAAAGAGGGTCCTGCAGCTTTGTCCTGCCCAGCTCAGGCACTGGTGGCCCACAGGGTTCCTGGGAATGCAGGAGCTCTGCCAGGATCCAGCCGGGCCTCTGGCCTTGGCATGGGGTGAGCGAGGGAGAGCAGTCCGTGGGAGGACAAGGGTTTAGCTCATGGAAGAGCTCACTGTAGAACCAGAGAAAAATCTGTGACAGGAAAGTTCATTTTCACAGGGAGATAGTGAGACTTTGGGAAACAGGGGGCTGTGGGCTGTGGGGAAGGGTCTATCCACCTACAGGGAAAACTGGATGAGGATTTGGGGCTCAGGCTGGTTTTCCTCAGCCTGAAGGGGCAGTGATAGGAGAACATGGAGCAGGTGCAGCACAGGCACTGACTGTCCCTGTACTGCTGCCCTGAGCCTCCTCCGCTGTGCGTCATCCCTGTCCTGCGCCTCTCCATCACTCCACCACAGCTCTGTGCTTCCCTCTCCACCGGAGCTCAGGGAAGTGCCTATGATCCCCTAGGAAGTGTCTCCATTGCCACCAGGTGCTGGTGGCATCACATCCCAGCCAAGCACACACAGCCCCTTCCAGGCCACTCAGCTGTGAGCTGGGACACAAAACTCTCTGGTGAGGGGCTCATCCTGCCCATCTGGCCCAGGAAACCAGCTGGGATCCTGCTGCTCCTTCACAGGAGCCTGAGCAGGAGGCGATGGAGACATCTGTTCCCTGGAGCTTGGCACAGGGAGGATGGATTTTAGCTCCCTGCTGACTGACAGCTGCCAACTGGGCTGGCTGGAGGGCTGGAGCTGCTTCCTCAGGGAGCATGCCTCCTTCTCCCAGCCCTTAGTGCTGAATCCCAGCCCTTTCTCTTCCCTGAACTTCTTCCTTCCAGCACGCTCCCTGTGCAGCACCTGGAACGTGGCTGCTGTACCCTTGGGCAAGGCAGGAGTATGGAAATGTCAGTGTTATTTGCAAGGCAATAATGTTTGGAGCCGCTGAGGTCACTCCGCATTAACCTGCTGATGACACTGTTTAATCTTCCCAAGAGGATGGAATCAAAGGGAAAACACAGCAAGCTCATTCCCAGGAGTGTGTCCCGCACTCAGGGTTTACAATCAGAGGAATGCGGGCTGTGTTTGGACTTGGCCGGGTTAGGAAAGGCCTTTGCGGAGGTTTGTTTATTCAGAGGTTAATGCAGTAACTGGGAGGGAGCTGCCAGCCAGGGCAGGGGACAGCGGCTCCCGTGCTGGCCCTGCTGCCTTACCTGGCACAGCGCTGGTTCAGCTGAGCACCTGGAAGTGCAGGTGAGGGCTCTGCACTGGTTGCTGGAACATCTTCCCCTGAATAAACAGCTGGAAGAGCCCGGAATGTTCTCCTGTATCATTCTCTATGTTCACCCCTGAAAAATCCAGGTGTGTTCCTTGTCCTTTAAAGTCACCCTTGTCCTTTAAAGTCACCTTTGCCATCGTCCTCACCGTGGGGGTGAAGCTGAGGTGATTTCAGGGCTGTTCACTCCACTCTTCCTCCTCTGGGATCCCCCCATGCTGGCTCTCATCTTCTGAGATGAGAAATGGCAATTTTTGTTCGGCTCTGTCAGGATATGTTTGGAATTCTTTTTCCAGTTCCACATCTTTAGGGTGTTCTCTAGACCTAGGCTCAAGCACAAAAGGATTTGACCAGCTCAGAGTTATCCAGAAAGCTTTGAAGGCATTTGAAGGCACCCCTCAAGCTCCTCAAGAAACTGCTCTGGCAATTTTTAGGACTTTCTTGCTAATTGTTTCTCAGCGGGACAATTTCTCAGTGATGCTGTCACTGACAGTGGGCATGGGGGGACAGGTCCTTGAGCCAAGTCACAAAGTCACTGTAGAAACAGCTGTCATGGATTTAGATGTTTCCATCCACTGCCAAGCTGGGATTACATCTGGGAATTCTCTCCATCAGCTTCAGGGTAACATTAGCAAGGCTTGTGTACGGGTTAGCAAGGAGCATTTGTGGAGCATAATCAGGGATTCCCAGAATGGTTTGGGTTGGGAGACCTTAAATCTCATGTAGTCCCACCCCCTTGCCATGGGCAGGGACACCTTTCACAATCCCAGGGTGCTCCAAGCCCTGTGCAACCTGGCCTTCGACATTTCCAGGAATGGAGAAGCTTGTCCTTGAAGGAAGATGAAAACCAAACACAGGACACATCCAATTCCATGCCCAGAGCAGGGAAGATCCAAGCTGTGGTCACAGTCCAGCTCCAGAGGCCAAGGCCCCCTCTCTCCATTCCCGGGCCACCAATTCCTGCTGTCCTTGCACTTTGCTTCTCTTCCCTCAGAAGCTGTCGAGGTATCAAACTCTTGTCCGGCAGTTTTTACAGAGGAGCACCAAGTCCTCCCGTATCTGACCTGAACAACCACGGCCATGGCAGGAGGCAAACGGTCTTTCCTCTGTCCCTTTCCATGCAATGTGGCAAATAAAAACTGAGGAATTACTGCAGAGGCAAGAAAATCCACAGCATGACTCTGTGCCTGCAAATTCAGGCTCAGTTCCCCATTTCCCAAAGGAATCTGTGCCAAGAGCAGTCAGATGTGGGGTATGACCTTTGCCAGTGCTTCCAACGCCCTTTGTTGGTCACCTCCATAAGCTCCTGCCTGGTCTTTAATTCACAAAGGGAAAGGATCTGATCCCATCCTTCATAAACACCAGGAGGATTCCACTCGCTGATGCGATTCCAAGGGAGCCTGAGCAGGGAGACGGACTCTGCGAGACAAAGCTCTTGGTTAAACAACATCGATGGCTCAAATATTTGCCAACACTTGTGAACACAAATATTTACGCCAGCAGCAGGAGCCGAGGCAGATTTTTCCTTCCAGATGTATTAAATGTTTCCTTGAGTGTGCAGGACTGGGAAAGGGCTCTTCCATCACTCGCCGGCTCATTTTCCAGGCCACTGGATGCACTCACTTATTTGGCAAATCTTGCTGTTAACGGGTTTTTCTCAGCTGATTTTCTGGACTTTCCTGCTTTTCCTGACAATCCTGGGCAAGGAGGGAGAAAAAATGTATTTTTTTAATTCCATCGACCAAACCATTTTCACCCGTTGCCAACTCTTACTGCCAAAGAGGATGATTTGGGGTCCTCCCTTGGGACCTCGAGTCCTTGTGGGAAGGGAGGATGTTGAGCAGGGTCAAATACCCAAGGAAGTGCAGGACTTTGTAAGGACACCAAGGCTGATGCATGTTGGATGCAGCCCATTCCTTGGCACATTCCAGAGGCTGGAGTGACACCTGAACCTGGGAGATGGCTGCTGCCCAGTGTGTGCCAACTAAACTGCTCCATTTCCAGAGGAATGCTAAGCCTGGATAAATTACAGTGTTCTGGAGTTGCTTTCCCAGGTGGAGAAGGACCAGCAGTGCTCCTGCTGCTCCTATCAGCACTCAGTGGTCCCAGGAATGCTGCTGATGCTGGGATGCTGCAGGAGAGAGTTCTGATCTTGCTCAGACATCCACACTCCCCTTATATCCCAGGATGTTGTGATTACAATAAATGGGAGATTTGTTCCCAGCCCCAAACACTGGTGAGGAAAAAGGGGAAGCGGCAGTTCCCTCCCATGGAACTGTGGTGGATTCAGCAGCAGCAAGAAAAGTTCAGATCCAAGGGGCTGAAGGGAGGCACTGGACAGCCAAACTTCAGTCCGGGAGCAGGGATTTGCATTTCAGGGATGTGTTGCAGGTCCATTGGAACAGAAACATCAGTTTAAGGCCTGGTGTGGTGCAATTCCATGGATAATTATGAAGAGGGAGTATTTTGAATGAATAAAACTCTGAATCCCTTTCCAAGCTGTTTGGCTTCTATGAAGTGAAGAAAAGCTCACACATGGTTTTGGTGTGGGTAATAGGGGGCAGATGAGGTTGGCCTTCCTCTGCCAAGGCAAAGTGAATCCAAATGGAGCCTCCAGGGGTGAAGTTGTTCATCCCACTGGTTGGTATCCTGCCTCTGGAATCAATGGACCCAGAAATTCTCTGAAAAAGGGTACTTTAACACACAGGCAATGGGAAAAATCCTGTGTGAAATTGAGTGTAAAAATGGGTGATGCTGGACAGGAGCTTTGTTTTCCTGCAGGTCTCTCACACTGCCCCAGCAAAAGCTCCAGTGGGCCGACTGGGAAGGGGCTGCAGGATGGCAGGAGACACACAAACATATTCCAGGGACACAGCCAAGCCAGAAAATGGGAAGGGGCTGCTCTGGCCCAGGGAAAGGTGAACAGAACTTCGTGGATGCTGAGGATCAGATGTGGGGAGGGTGTGGCAAGGGACAGGAATGCAGGGCTGGGGACAGCTGGGAGAAGCTTCCCTAACATCTTCCCACTCCTTGGCTGGCTCCGTCTGGCACTCCCAGCCCTTTTCTTAACAGCGTAATCCGTCTTGGCACTCGGATTCACACCCCCGGACCTGCAGGGGAAAGCACAGTCCTGACCTGCACTTCCAGCAGGGATCATCCCAGGATTCCTGTGCCTCACAGGGTGACAGGAGCAGGGTACTCCCTCCTGTCCTGCTTTTCCACACCTGGCAATTAATTAACCCTTGCTGTGCTTGATTGAGAACCGTGAGAGAAATAAAGCAGGGAACAGATGATCCCGGGGTAAATCACCGGGACAACTCTCTGGTTCGCTGCCTGGGAAAGGCGAGGGAGGAATGGACACACGGCACTGGCCTTCGGACTGTGACACTCTCTGGAACCACAACAGCAGGGTTCATGGGGTCACAGAGCCATGGAATATCCTGAGCTGCAAGGACCCATAGGATCATCCAGTCCAGCTCTTGGCCCTGCACAGACACCCCAGCAATCCCACCTCGTGCCTCCCTAGGAACAGTGTCCAAATGCTCCAGGAGCTCTGGCAGCCTTGGGGCTGTGCCCATGTGCTGGGCAGCCAGTTCAGTGCCCGATACTCTCTGGGTGAAGACCCTTTTCCTAAAATCCAGCCTAAACCTGCCCTGACACAGCTCCAGGCATTCCTTTGTGTCTATCCCGTGGTATTTCAGGAGCATCTTCCCTTGGTCGCGGCTGTAGTGAATGTTCTTAGGGTGTGGATGATTCTCCTCCTGCTCCGTGGATAAACCCGGGCTGTGTTTCCTGGACAGTGGCCCCTCTCCAACCCCGGGGAGGAAATGAGGGTCTCTGGACTCTGTTCCTTCCTCATTTGGCAACAAAAAATGGAGATGTTGGGAGGAAACAATCCAGAGAAATATTTCACATCAGTGAGACACACTCCAAAGTATTTTTGGCAACATGGTGTGGGAATTTGGCTTGGAGAGCTGCTCAGAAGCTCGAGACTCCCCTAGATACAGCAAAAAGTGGCACCTTCGTCTCTTGTGTCTGGAGTGTTTTGGGTCCTAAAATGAGGGAAATCATAAGAGGCTGATAATGGAAGTAACAGTGGTCTGAGGGATTTTCCTTAGGGAAAAATCTTTCTGAGTCCCTAACAATGGCGAATGCTGGGAGCTGTGGATGTTATCCATGGGTTTGTTGGCATAGTAGCAGTTTTCCTGTGCTTCCTGGAAAGCCGTGGCTGTTTCACACCCAGAAGGGCTCCAGCAATCCATGTACTATCCCAGTTTGCTGAAGTGTCTGAGGAGATGGCTCTCACTGTGCCTGGTACTGCCTTTGGAGCGCTGGGAGCAGCGACTTCCAGTGTCCTCTGGGGACTGGGATTCCAAAGGACAACAGCCAAGAGGAGCCAAGCTCAGGCCTTGCAGCACAACTTCAGGGTCAATAAATGAACATCTCTATTGTTTGCTCCTGGATTTTGGAACTCGAGCGTATGGATCCTGCTCCTCTCCTGACCCGGAGCAGTGATAAAGAAAGGATTATTCCCGCCAAAAACATCAGGCCTTGTGGGTCTTATTTAATGTAGGAAAAGGGAATAAACCCAACATCCAGTTCCCTGTCTTTAGTTCAAGATACACCTTCAGCTCTGAAAACTCAAGAATCTCTGGCAGGATTCCTTTTTTTTTTGCTAGAAAAGCAAACAAGAAATGCGGTTTGTTGGCCAAAAAGCCCGAGTTGTTCATTTCTTCCCTCTCTTTGTTTTCTCCTCTTTCTTTTTTTTTTTTATTCTGGGGCTGGTTTGGAGCAGCTCAGTGAGGAGGACACGCTGGATAAACATGGCACCAGCGGGGTGTTAGGAATGCTCCTCGCTCCGGACCTGCTCCCTATGGAGAGGAGGAGGCTGGAGGGGTGGAGGAATCCGGGTCATGGAGCAGAGGGCACGGAGAAGACAGCTCCTCTGTTCTCCTGGCGTGTCCAAAGCTTCCCAGCTGAGGAGAGCAACTGGGGTGTGCTGGGCCTTTTATTTCATGTTCCCAACTTCCCCTTTCATCCCATGTGTCAAACATCTTGGAAGCTTTGATTCTGGAGGCCAAGGAATTTGAACTGCAGGCCCAAATCCCTCAAGCATCTTTTGGGATATAAAATCCTGAAGGAAAGTTCAGGGGTGCCTTGAGTTGGCACCCTGGGAGTGCAAGTCAGGAGAGCCTGGGGGTGGGATGGTCCTCAGCCATTCCCGGGTAGGTAAGTTAAGGAGTGGGGAGTCTTCCCTGGGAATTCAGGCATTATTTCAGTCTGAACTCACACAGAGTGCCTGGATTCTGGAAGGTGCTTGGCCACAGAGGGAAAAGCTTCCTAGGAAGGGATAAGAATCCAACAGGAATACCTGTGGATGGCCCTGCTGCGGGGATTGGGGTGGAATCATGCCAGGCAGGGTGAGGCAGTCCCTGGAGTTTGGCTTGGGAGCCATGTCTGCCTATCCAGGACCCTCTGCTGAGTCACACTGTGCCTCCAGTAAATCCATACCCAGAGCTACTGGAGTCCCAGCAACATCCTGCTGGGAGCTTTTCATAGAATCCCACAATCCCAGACTGGTT
>VYZQ01048092.1:10348-28165 GCA_013400655.1 Mystacornis crossleyi | reverse complement strand
TTTGTTTGTTTGTTTTGAGGGGGAGGGGGAGTGGCGAGGAAGGAGGGAGATTGATTTTTGGATTGAAAAACAAAGAAAAAAATTAACCACAACAGCATAGAGACCAAGCCCTTGAACGCCAAGCGCTGCTATCACCCTTTAAACGATCCCACCTGGTCGGAATGATTTTCTCATTCGCTCTCTGGTCCAAAATTTACGAAACTTTACCCTCAGCTGAGCACAATAAAGCCCATTCGGCATCAGCCCATACCGGCTGTGGCACCCCTCGGCCGAGAGCAGCCCCCAGGGAGGCTCCGGGTTCCTCTTTTGCACCCCTGGGTTCGGCCCGGGATCTGCCAGTGCTGCCGCGCCGGTCCCGTCGCAGTCGCCGCACAGCTGCGGCTCTTTAGGCCGGGTGCGAAACTGGCTGCTTTTTCTCCTTTTCCCCCCCCAGTGCTGGGCTATAGACTGAGGGCTTGCTGAGGAAAGGAGAGCGTTCGGAGCTGTGAGAAAGGCTGGTGAGGGTCTCCCTTCACCCAAAACTCGGGTGCGTCCAGCAGGAGCGGGTCGGGGCCGTGGGGAGGGCGTGAAGCAGCCCCCGGCCCTTCTGCCCCGCGCCATGGCCCAGGTAAGCGGCGCTCCCTGCGGCGGAGACCCGGCTGCGGCCGCAGAGAGAGGGACACACCGGGCTCCCTCCGGGGACACCCGCGGGACTCCCCGCGGCTGCCAGAAACCTCGGGTTGGGAGGCGTGGGGTGGTTTTGCAACACAGGAAATAAGCAATGAAAACCAGAGTTTTGGGAGAGAGGGGATGAGTAAGTGCTCTTCAGCTTTGGGGCAGAAAAAGTGTTTGAGTTTGTTTTGGTTGGTTGGGTTTTCTTTTTTTTTTGGAGGGGATGGGGAAAGAAGATTTTTTTTCCCCTGTATTTTTCCCTTCCTTTTGTTTTTGAAGGAAGAAAAAAGTGAAGAACGAAATAGAGATGTGAGCAGCAATATGGCAGACAGAGCAGAAGACTATGTAAGGATCTTTTAAATGCATCTTTATCTTACGAACAGTTATTTTTATATATATAAAGGTGTATTTCTTAAATGGGTATGGCATGACCTAGAATTTTTAGTAATTTTATTTAATGTGGGAAGTGCAACAGTCCCCTTAATCTTTTCCTTAATAAGTGGGAAGAGATTACTGTAATAGTTGTGGGACTTACAAACTGGACATACTAAATTGCCTATTTCCTTTCACAGTATTTTTTAAGATTACTTTGTTTCAAGGGTTCTGTCTCTTTTGGACATTGAGGCTGATATTTCACTTCAGATGTAACAGTAAAATGCAAGTAGAGAAACAAATGAAGTCAAACAAAAAAAAGCTTGCAACTTTTAAGACAGCAATGCAAGTATTTTATCATAATTAGTGCTGCAACAATTTCAATGACCGCTTATTTTACTCGCTAGTTGTTCCCTTCCCCTCCCTCTGCAGCTCGAATCACTGCTCACTGATGCCTTTAGAGGGAAGGGATTTCAAAAAATACATGAACTACTTCAAGACAGAGAAGTAGAGCCTCCCCAGAAATACAGTGACTCTCTCTTAAACCAGCTGGACAAAGCACTGAGAAAGGCGAGTACCAGAAATAATCTCAACTATCCTGATGCCCAGCTCAGAGGGTATCAGACTAATGATGCATAGCACTCTGTGTTTGTATAGGAGCTGGACAAGAATGAATTTGAGAATGTTTCACTGCTGCTGAAGTGTATTCAGCTCTACCTTAAAAGTGATCTTCAGGAAGGAAAGAGCTTGCTTATTGAGCAAGGACTGCTAGCAAAGATAAGTATAATACTGCATACAAGTTACTAATGTGATTTAAGGTGATTCACATCAGAAAAAGAACTCCAAGGAAGTCAAAACTAGGGGATTGCTTGTTGGCCACACAGAAACAAAGTATTTTTTTAATATATTGCATGAACTGAGTGGGGGAAAAAACCTTACTCTCTTTTATTGTTTTTGGTGTAGCAACCAATAATATGGCTCCACTTATTACTTGATTTGAAGGGTTGGGGTTGTTTGGAGTTTTTCTTAAGCTGATAGTGGAAGGAGAGGATGAGTTCCTATGAGACCCACTGGTGAAAGGATACAGACTTTCTAAATGTATTTTAAATGTTCCAGGAAAATACAGTTTTAGGAATAGAATTGATGAGTAATTTGTGCTTTTATAGTTTTAAAAACTGAGACCTTCTTTATGAAAGTCCTTCTCTAGATACGTAGCAAAGCAGATGCATTTAGTCTGCAATTGTGTTTTATCGTCTGGCACAATGGCACTATACTGATCTCAGCTGGTAATACTTGCAGTATAAGAAATGCAATTGTGCTGAAAATGAGTAACACCTGGAACAGCTATCAGGGAACAGTTAATGCATGCTCTTCGTTAGCAGAGTTGTGTTGAGGAGTCCCTGGTCCAAAATGTTGTATTCCTGCTTTGTAGTTATGCTTTTCAGGGATGCAGTTGCTCAAAATTCCTGTATGGAGATAAATTAATAAAGATTTTCCAGTCTGAGCTCTACTTCCAGTGGAGCATGGATTTATACTTCAGTGTTTGTGTGTGATGTTATGCTATGTTTAAAACCAGGAAGTATTAAAATACTTACCTTGAAAAAGCTTGAAATAGTTTTACAATATTTTGCTGTGAGCTGACATCCTCTAGAAAAGTCTGTAGGAGTTTTGATGCCACTAGCTGCATGTATTGTGTCTGAGCACCAGGAGTGGGTGCCTTGGACAAGAAAGGAGGAGGATAAAAGGAGGGCTGGGGAGGAGGTGGGATGGAAGGGCACTTTGCATGTCCTCCTAGCAAAATTTGAATTCCCTAATGCCATGTAGCTTTTGACACAGTACACGACTCTGAAGTTTAAGGAGTAAAAAGCTCTGTCAGATTTCCTGCAGACATATATAGTTTAAGGATTATTATCTCCTCTTCCCTGTTTCTAACTCATTCTTTTAACTTTTACCTGGTATCTTGGTTTGAAAGAACAAGAGCATTTGTGACCATCATCGACCCAAATGAGAATAAATTTTTGATGTTACTGCTTGAAGACTTCTTTGACTCTGCATTGGTACGTTTGTGCATTAAGGGCACAGAAGGGTTGCCTTTATTGGGTAAGATTAGCCATTGTTCACAAACAATTTCCTGTTAGAAAATAAATAATTGCTAATTGCATGGAACTGGTGCCCTAGGGCTGGTCCTGGGCTGCAGCTCAGGTGGTGTGGGTGGGCAGTGTCCAGGAGTGTGCTCCAGGCTGGCTTTGGGCTGAGATTTGACACACTTGTGAGAAGCTGCTACGGGGCTGCAAAATTTTATAATTTTCTAACCTGAAGTACTTATTTTTGCGGGAAAACTTGCAAGAAGTTCTGATGCATCTTGTAAATAAAAGCTTGTATGCTGAAGCTCTCTTTAAAACCCACAAGTTACTGATACTGAGCTGCACTTAATGTGCAAATGTGTTTGCCAAGGTGGTCCTGGAAATTTGTTGCTACTGTTTGAAACAGATGATTTAGTTCCAAAGAATGCTCTAACTTGTTTGCCACTTCCTTAGGTTTCAGCTTTAAATATTCATGACTTTAGGGGTATTCGCGGCACAGTGAAGTAACATTTGTAATAGGAAGAATGCTTTTTAGCTTTTTTTCCCCAAGCTATTTCTTCCAGTCTTGCTGTCTGTAGCTTAAAGGAGCTGTGTCACTTTGTGCATCAGAATTCAAATCAATACTTATGACTCTTTTTAGGAGTTCTGATAAAAGATATTTGAGGAAAATCAAAGTTCCTTCTTTCTCTACTAACCACTTTGAAATTATGACATACCGATTTCTTTTCCCAAAAACTTAATTTATTTTTCTTTCTGGTACACATCTTCCACATGCTTTCACTGTGGAGGAAGTGCTTTGTTGTTGTGGAGTTGGTTTTTAATTTTTTAAGATTTTGTTTTTAATTTTCCTCTAGGGACTTTAAGACCCTTAGGATACATCTTGTGGTATCTAGTACTGTAGTGTGTAAACATAAAATGTGCTTTTACATAGGCCCACATGTGTAATAAAAATAAAAGAACGATGTCACGATGTGGGTTTTCCAGGGAACTTGTAGGAACTGTGCTCTCAAGTGCTGCTGGAATCCATCCCTGGGGGAAGTGGGTGCTTGGCTGCCTTTGCTCTCCCTGCATAATGCCAACTTGTATGATCGGAGTGACCATACGTGACATGCCTGTACCAGGTGGCTTTGCCTGATGTGGGTGCCCTACTACTGTTATTTAGCCCCTGAAAGTGGGGGTGAGGTCCACATAAACACCTCAGCACTTTGAGTACTGCTGTTCTTGGGTGACGGTGCATTAATGAAGGCTTCTTTTACTCTTTCCATCAGGTGATTTGCAAATGCAGTAATGAAGGTCAGTATTTTTTAACTTCCATTCCTCAACATCCTGAGTCTTAATCTTGGGAGCACATGTCTTAATTCTGCTTGAACTCTCTCCCTTTTCTCTTTTCTCCTCTACTTCCTGCTTCTTCCTCTCTGCAATATATATATTTTTTAATCCTCCTGCTTATTTCTCTTCAGTAATTTTCATTAACATTTACACTGGAGCACAAAACCTTTTTCTTTTTCTTTGTTTGCTTGTTTTGTACGTGCTGAAAAGATCTATCTCTGGTATCTTGTTTAATGGTCAGTATCAAGAGTTCCACTTTATCAGAGTACGTGGCCCTTCCAAAAGATGTTCAGGCTAGACAGTCTGTTCTTGCACATCTATTTGTTCTGGCGTCAGATGTTATTCCCTTGCTGAAGGCAACCATCTTCGCAGAATACCATAGTAACTCCTTCAGCCTTCGGAACTAGACAGAGAGGTGTCTGTCGGTCTCTCCTTCATTTCAGCAGTAAAATTCTGTTCTGTGGCTGCAGCTGGTTTTCCATTAGGGCAGGGGAGCAGGTGCTTTCAGAAAGTATCTGTGTGACCAGACATCCAGGCTCACAATCCATGTAAAAACGAAGCATTGCACTGTGGGTCGGGTAATGTGTGCTTATTTGTCCTTGCATCTTATTCTAGTGGGAGCAGAGTGGCACAAGCATTTTCTGGTTAATATTTTAATGGTTTGCTCTGTTGACTTTGACAAAACCTGTATATTCAGGTTTTCTCTTGCGGCTGGTAATTAGCTCCTCCTTTCTGTGCCTCTTTAAATAGTTACCCAGGTCAGAAGTTAGTGTATCTGGTGCAATTTTTCTTAGATGGAAGTTACCAGTTCCCCTTTATGTCTAGGATTAGATAGTTGGAAGCTTTAAAATGAAATTACAGCCTGGATGTTTTTTATTTGTTCAACACAACAAACTGTAGTTGCTGCAATTATTTTTATATGGACACCAGCCCATTTCTAGCTGTACCTTTCAAATTGTTTTTCTAGGGAAGAAAGAGCTAGTGAATTTATTTTTGCCTGAACTAGGGCGCCTAGTGACAGAAGCAAATCTTTGCTACGCTCTGCATCTGGAGGTAAGACTACTGCGAGGAGGAGAAAATTAGATTCATTAATTAGATAAAAAATGTGAAAAAATGTTACTGATTTGTTTCCCTTCATTTTCTACCTCTTCTTTTGTGGGGGGAAAGGCCTTGAGGACCCTCAACTCTATACTCGATAGTCTCCCACGGGAGGAGAGAAAGAAGTTCCCTCTCTCTGAGGAGATGTGCTCGCTGACGTAAGAGGTTTTTCCTCCAGTTGCTGTAGCTAAATACCCTCTTCTCTGCAGTAGCAGTTAGTTATTTCCATTTTAACCTGTGGCATTATATTGTTTCAGGAAAGACCTTGCAAAAACTGTACTGGAGGTTGGTGGTAAGAAGTTCTCCAGCTTTACCTCATCTGCTTATTTATTATAGATGAATTATAACTTAAATTATATTTCCTTGACAAGAGTTGAATTTTAGGGAGGAAAGTTAGCTGTGCTTTAACAAAATATAAATAAAAAAGTTAAATGCAGCAATGCATTAGTTCTTTCTGGTTGGTATTAGTAGTGCATTTTGACTAATCAAGTTAAACTCATTTATGTAGAAAAGCAATTAGATCAGCTTTATGTATGTGTTTACAGAATATGCTGGCTGTAAGTATTAAAAAAATTAAATTTGAATTGCTTTGCTATGATCTGGACAAAATTTAGTTAACAAAGTTTATGTTCTCTTGAGTGAAATCTTTTTTGTTTTCTCCTAATAACAACACTTTCTAGAGTACTGGCATGGTATATGGAATGCAGCCTAATCCTAGTGGGTTAGTGATGAGTCCCTGCTCTCATCCCCTTCCCAAACCTCAAGCACATGTCCCAGTGCCCTCGTGTGTGTCATGGTTTGCAGTGCTCTGTGCCGCGATCCCACTGAGCTGGGGGAGCTGAGGATGCCTGAGCCAACGCTTGGCTGTTACCCTCCCGTGTTCTCCTAGGGCAAACTGAGGCTAGAGGATGAAGACGACTGTGTAGTATAAAATTGCAAGAGCAGCAGTGCTATAACCCTCTGTTATGCCAGAGAGGTGATATTTTTCCTGTGCTTATGTTTACCCGGCAGATTATGACCTTCAGGTTGCCCTTTCAGAAGCACTTTGTAGGTTAATGATAAAAAAATGGAGGGATGACCTTGTTCACCACTGGTTTGAAGATAACTATCTTGCTGAAGCTTTCAAAGAGATCAAGGATCGAGAATTTGAGACGGTGAGGGTCCTTATTTTGAAAACAACATACTTGACAAGTCTTCATAGGGGCTAGTTTTGGTTGAGTTCAGCCAGGGTGTCCTTGCAAGAAGTTCCTACAAAAGTGATTTTATAAATACACAAGGTTATTTGTGGATGGCATGTTTTACTTTTTTTTTATATTAATACGGTAAATATTAAATGACATGTTAAAATAACTCATAGTTCTAAGTTATTTTACCTTTAGAAAAGAAAAATAAAAAATACAATAAATAATGCATAAATAAGTTAATTTGGGGGGTTTATATTTGAAGGCTTACCAATTTTAGGGTGGGTCCAACCCTTTGTAGTAACTTGAGGTGTCTCTTCCCAGTGGTCTTTGGTGTCCCACTGACCAGTTTAAAGGTTCTTACTGGAAATAGAGGTTACACAGCAAATAGTGATTCTACCCCATAGAGTAACTATTTACAAAGGAAATGTAACCTGACTTTTTTTGAAATAATGTGTCATTTGTCTTGAAGGACTGCAGAAAGTTTCTTAACCTACTAAATGAAAGGCTTGGAGAGAAAAGAAGGTAAGCTGGGAACCAACAGAATAAACTGGTTCCATCATTACTGCAGAGGGGAATAAACAGAATTGTCAACTGGGTTGGGCTATATTAAAAAATAAATTTACACCACATGTGGAGAATGAAGTTGTTTTTAAGAAGGAGAATTTATTCTTTCTTATGGTGGTTCTTTTGAAAGTAAAATCAATGAAGATAGTGCATCACTACTAAAATACTGTAGTATCTAGCTTATCCAAGCTTAATTTACTTTTAGAACATTTTAAATTATTTTTTGAACAATAAGATTGATTACTAACCATATTAAAAATAAAATCATTGAAGTCAGACTCTGATGTTGGATGTATCACGTGAAGTCTGCTTCTCTTCCAGAGTCTACTCGTTTCCTTGTATATCTGCTTTTGCTGACATGAATGAGGTAATAGCCCTTAAAACTCTGACACCTTCCCTGCAGTGTTATGGCTGCTCAGATGTTGCTTTCTGTGATAAATGTTTGGGTGTTTTCTCCCCCTGCCTCTTTTTCATTGAAGAGCTCAAGTTCTTGGAGCATAGAGTGCAACCTTCTGTTCTAGCTGGAAAGTTTGCTTGTTTGTCACTTAGCTCCCAACTTAGTGCTGCTGACTTTGCTTTTGTATCAGCCAAGTGATGGAGGCAGCACTTCTCTTCACGGTGATGACAGAAGAGAGTTTTAAAAACTAACAGGAGGACAGGACAATGCTGATTCCTCTGGCAGAGCTGTTTCCAGAAAACAAGATTAGCCTGATGCCCACGTAGAAGAGGTCACAGTTGCAGATCCTGCAGTTTGCTTTACTGGTGTTCAGTTAAATGATGTGTGGCATTGTTCCTGACAGTCATATTGAATCAAACCCACGTAGATGGAAGCTGGTTCTGCTGCTTCTGCTTATTTCAAGTGCTCAGAAACGGAGAGAGAGCTTCCATAGTTTCTTTCCTGGCACAATATGTGAGGATTTGTGTGTTGTCTCTCCCTTGGCTGAAGTAGGGCCACGTCTGACGTGGGTGTGGTTGGGTGAGCAGTGGGCTGGCACCTCACAGGCTGCTCTGAACTCTTATTTCTGCAAGGTGTGCAGATGTTCATGTAGGGTAACACTTTCCAGTCCTGTCTCATTAAAGAGAATTGAGATTGATACAGCAGCTGTGGGGCTTTTTGAAGAAAAACAGTACCACTCTCCTTCCCCAGGTGAAGAAGCCATCAGATGAGAAGCTGGAGGAGTTCTGGATTGACTTCAACGTTGGCAGCCAGAGTGTGACTTTCTATGTGGATTGTGATGAGGTAACAGCAAAGCCCAGGCGGCCTTGGGTTAGCCTGAGTCGATGTGCACTCCCTCAGCCCTTCTGACACTGTGGCTTTGGCTTTCAAAGGGAGCTCTTTGGGACTCTGTGAGGCTGCCAAAGGAAAATGTCAACAGTTACAGCTTGAAGGGTAAGATTTTACAACGACATTATCCTGTTTGGCTGGGGGTCCATGAGACACATGGAGTAAACCTAAAATCTCACCATCACCAAAGTGTTCCTGTGTCTTCTCCTCCCTCCCTGCCTTGTCCTTTGGTCATCCTGCTCTAGCTCTGCTTGTTGGGCAGTGCGTGGCCCCGTTCTGTACAATCACCCACGCTCCCTACCCAAGCAGGACAGCTTGAGGTGTCAGTTTATAGGGTGTCCTGGGGAACAGCATAATCAAGACTCACCAGGAAAGAAATGAGTGAACAGGGTAACTGGAAATGCAAGGGAAAGATGTAAAAGAGATTCTTTTAAAAATCCCAAACACTTACTCAGACATTTTTGGGTTGATAGAAGAATGTCTTAATGTAAAACAAATCTAACTGATTGTTTGGTTTGGGTTGTTTTTACACAGAGAAGGATAGCCAAAAGATTGTTAAGATATTAATGAAGATACCCTCTGCTCTTAATAAGACAGAAGCAACAAAAATCAAACTGGTTTTCAGTGCTGAGTTTGAAATTTTAAGTGTACTTAGAAAAGTCCTGGGTGATGAAAAACTGATGGTAAGCTCTAATATGTGCTTTTTATTTTCTAAACTATATTTTACACTGGGAAAAACCATTCAGGTTTGTGGGATTTGTGTTTTGTGGTTTCTTTATTTTCTCCATTCCTCTTTATATTTGTCTTCCCATTATGGATTTAGGGTAATGTATATAGATGTTCTCAGCTTTGGCCTGGAAGAGAAATTAGGTGTTTTAGGAAAGAAGTTTCTAGGTACTCAAATTTATGTTTTAAAAGCTGGAAGATTAAACCGATTTGTTAATTAATTCCTTGTGTTATAACTTCCCCTGAGTTTCTGAAAGAGAAAATAAAGCCTGTGGCATTTAATTGCATAACTTCAAGTGTGAACATGCTCTTGCACATAGCTCTAAGTGTTACACCACACAGGATGGGCAAGCTGTTACACAAAAACCTGTAGGTGTGCTGAAAGGTACAAATCTTAGACTGACTTTGTAGATAGTAGTTCAAGACGAAGAGTAGAGTGCTTCTAAAACCTCAAGGTTTTTTATTAGCTAATGTAAAAACATAGGTTACATGTGTGATTTCCCACCCCCCATATGTTAACATAGTTAATTTTTGATTTGTAATTCATCCACAGTCTGTGGGGTTTGCAGAAAAGCTTACACAGTGGTAAATAACAATAATATAGGAGCTGTCATTTGCCCTTCAAGAAACCAAGACCTTTCCAAATGATCAACTCAATTAGCATCCACTGGTTTGTTGATGGCAATTAGCAATTTTTAGTTTTGTTATTAAGTAGCTGACTTTACTAGATAGAGACTACGCTTTTTAAGAACCCTTTCACATGAAATTAATTCATACCAACAGATAGTTGAGTCTGAAGATGAGATTGTCCATGCTGGGAAGCAAGCCTTGCCAGAAGAAGCAGGTGATTTTTTTTTTTCCTAATTGTTATTTCATGAAATTTAAATATGTTTTCAAATTATTGTTTTCATTTGAAGTCCACAGCTTACAGTTAACCTCACTTAAAACAAAAAAAAAGGAAAAGGAAAAAAAAGCCCACAACAAAAACCCAAGCATTGCCCAAGCTCAGTCTTCTACTGTTCGTGCCTTGTGAGCTTGTTAACTGGTGCTTGTGGTGGGTGCTGAGTCCCTCTAGCCCAGGGAGTGAGGGCTGGGCACCGGATGATGCCTTGGAGATGCTTGGAGCTGTTGTGGAAGAACAGCTGGGGGAGCAGAGGTGCTCACCTGCAATCCCTGTTTGTGGGTAAAGGTGAGCAGCAGTCCAGCTCCTGTGCAGGAGGTGACCTGCTGCTGTAAATACCTCGTGCTGCAGGGCTCTGCCTGTGTGTGCCCCAGCTACAAATGTAGCTGTCTGCCTTAAGGCAGGAAAAGCTCTTAGCTGGACCTGGAATAGCCTTTATTTCCTTATTCTCCCCTACAGTCAATGCTTTGTATTTCTTTGAATTGGGCACATTAAGTTTTCCACCATCAAATGGTGGTGCTGCCAGTGAACATCTCCTGCAAGGCATCTTCTTCCAGGATAATTTGGCAGAGTCTTATTATGTTCCAAGTTTGGTAGTTGTTGAGGCAACTCGGAGCCTGACGTACAGATGTGTAATTTCTGTGTCTGACCCAAAGGAAGGTCTAAGCCCAGCACTTGCCAAGAAAAAGAGGAAATAACTCCTTTCTTTCCTTCTCCTGCTCTGAAATTCTTCTCTAAATCCCCACAAGGCTGTGACCCACAGTTTAGGGAAAAGCTGCTTACAGCAAAAAAGCAGGAGGCGTGCGTGATCAAAATTTGTCTTGAGCTGCGGAAGCATTTCCTGTTTAACCTCAGTATCAAATTTTTTGAAAGGTGGCTTTTTTTTTCTGTATGGCGACCTTTTAACTTTAAAGGCTGTGATTTTTCATTGCTCCAAAACTGGCTGTATTTCAGGTTTTAGAGTGATTACTTTTTGTGTGGATCCTTTCTTGGTGTAATTTGCTTGACAGATATTTCCACATCTTCTAAGGCTGTGAAATCACAGCTCTTTCTGCTGCTACCACCCACTGTCTTGAAAACATATCAAGTTTGAAGAGCTCTTAGGATAGGTAGCATTCTTTCTGTGAAGATATTAAAAAGACATTTTTACTTTGCTCTAACTTCCTGTGCATTTCAGATTTCTCCAGGTGAATACTTGAAAGAGCTACTCCCAGCTCTAAATGTCTGAGGCAGTAACTTCAGTAGTCCTTCCCATTTTCCTCCAGTCACAACCTAAAATAAGTTAGAATGGAAGTCCTCCAGATTCTGGAGATGATCTAGGAGCTCCTTTATCAGTGCCCACTACAGAGCACACAGAAGTGCAAAGTGGGCACTGCTACTTGAAGCACTTAAGGATTTCGAAGGGTGGAAGGTGGTTAATCTGTAGTGAAACAAATTTTGCAGTGCCCGATACAGATTCAGTGGAGGGAAATGTAGATGGTGGAAGATCCCTGTGCTTTAGTCAGCCGCAAAGGGTTTCTGAGTCCTCCAGAGCTTAGGAGTCAGTATAGCAATACAAGTAGTCAGATGATAAACTTGCATATATTCATCCAGTACTGATGATTTTCTATGTTGTTTGTTTAGGGTTGCAGTTTTTCACTGGGTAATTTGAAGATATTTGGGTTTGTTCTGTCAAATACAACCTTGAGATGTTTGTGCCTAGAAGGTCGTACTGCTGCAATTTATCGTGCATGTGTGGGAATGGAAAGAAAGGGTCGTGAGCGTGTTCGATTACTGCGGTGACATTCTCACCCCCGTTGCTGTTCTGCAGAGATACCTGTGTCCTCTAGCGCACAGAGGAGGAAAGATCCTTCAAACTCTGAAAACGTGGAGACTCAGAAAGACAGCTTAACCTCTCAGCACAGACAGCAGTTAACAGGCACCGTAGCAGTAAGTGTTTGCTGTATGGTGGAACAGTCCTTATGCCCCTTTTCCCCTCCTCCAGTCTGCTTTGCTTTACAGGTATGACTAAAACCTTCTTTTCAGATAAAACTGGTTTGTATCTATTCAGCTCAAATACTTGTCTCCAGAGCTGCAATTTTGGCAAAACTGCTTTAAAAAGGAAAACAAAAATTTACTTCCTCTTATAAGGGGTCAGCGAGATGCTCTGAGTGAGAAACCCGTGGTGTTGCACATAGCCTAAAAGATTTTTATGTGTGGACAGTGACGAACCTGTCATGCAGCCATTGCCACAGACTACTATTAAAAACCTGTTTCTAAAAATCTCCACTTTTTTATTGGTCATATACATGTTTTGTTCATGGTTTCATGTCTCCAAGCAGAAAATGGTTAACTCTGGTGTTGCCGTGGTTACAGTGAGCCAGCAGACTGACCCGGAAGATGCTAACCAAGGTCAGGCATGGCTCCCTTCAGTTCCTTACGTCTGACCCAGTTAAATGTCACCCAGGTGACATGTTGAAGGCTCTACTTTTGTGGGTCTTACAGCAAAAGCAGATAAAGTTTCGTAGTAACGCCAGCGGCTAAAACTGTAGTTTCCTTGCCTTCTTCAGAAAAAAAGTCCAAAACTCCATCTCCAAGGATGAAAGCTAAGCCCAGGTGAGTGTGTCACAGATAGAAAGTTGCAAAGTGGGGTTTTTGTGGGTTTTTTTGTGTGTTTGGGTTTTTATTTCTTTCTCCTGGGGTTTTAATGCATGTAATTTTGAGGTTACTCCATCATTTATTAAATTGAAGATTCTGTTTTGCTGCCTGGACATCAAGGCTGCTTGCCTGGAGTTACAGCACTTTGGAGTCACTGAACAGTGATGTTTGGTTACTAGATTTGTGGCTGCTTTGGTGTGACTTTTTTCTCATCATGGATTTAGTCCAAATTCAAGGTGAGCCCACAGCCAATTTACAGAGTTCAGCTGTGTAACCTGAGCTTGCCAAATGTCAGATTGTTCATAATGGGGACCATGACTTTGTGAAAGATGATGTGAATTTGAATTCACCTTGGCTTGAAATTGCCTTTTTTCCCAGACATTTGCAGGACAGAATTTCTTGTAGTTAAGGAGCAGGACTTCTGTAGGTAGCTATTGATTACCTTCCTTCTCTACACACTAAACCATTCTTTGGTGCCAATTGGTGCGAAATTGCCTTTTTTTTTTCCCTTAGTACATGATACTTCACATGATACTTCACAAACATTTTGGTCTTTAAATGAACAGCTCCCTCACGTGTCCTCTTGTCCCCAGTGAGAAGCCCCTAGAAGAAGAACCTATGGACGAGTCGATACCAAAGGTACGTGTGCCCTGGCGTCCCCCTGAATGAAGAGATACAGGGTGGGGAAGAGACGTTCTGGTGGAGTTGCAGAAGAAACCTGGGATGGATTGACCCCCTTGTGCCACTGAGCAGTGTCCTGAGCCCGCGGAGTGTCACACTTGGTGTGCTGTGCCACTTAGCACCACGAGTGAGCTGCAGAGGCACCAGCTGCCAGCCTCATTCTAGAGGGGCCCAGCCAAGTAATTCAAGCTCCTTGGAGTTTATTCAGCACATTTACCCCCCAGAAGCAGTGTGTGGTGCTTGTGTCCAGTAGTACAGTGGTGTGTGGGACGTGCTCGCATGTCACAAGACTTGCACGCTATGGTCAAGGAGGGAATGTTTGCTTCCTGAATGTAAGCGAGCCTTGGAAGTCTACAGATGTGTTTATTTGGTTTTGTGTCTGGGCTCTAATAACCCTCCCGTGCTAGATCTGTCTCTATAATCCTTGTATAGGAACTTGCAACCTGAGTAAATTGCCAAGTAACTGCGAGTCACCTGCAGTTTCACTTGGAAACTTCTATTGGTGTGTCCATGTATTAAAACAAAAAAATAACCCAATGCACTATGTGAGAAAACTTAAATTCCTAAAGGAATATTTTTGAGTTTAGGTACTTATCTTACGTAAGAAATCACATTTTAGACTTGTTCTTGGGTTTATATTTCCAGGTGCTAGTTTTAGATTTTTACAAATAAAATATTTTTTACTGCCAGTTCAATTGTTTTGCAGCACTTGCCCACTGTACAGTGAATTCAAAACTTTTGAAATACTCTCCCCACCCCTAGCCTCTTGCCCCCCAATTTCAGCTTTGGGAGTCCCATACTTTCTGGTAAGAAAGAATTACAGGCAGCACTTCCACCTGGGACATTGTTGTAGAGCGAGTAAGGAAGTTCCCTGGCACACCTTTTCTCTGCTTTTGGCAGGCTCTAGAATCAGAACATGACTTTGGGTATTGTCGTTTTAGATCCTGCAGCTCTCTCCTTTTCCAAAGGATGTTACCAGCAAAAAGAGAAACAGGAGAACAAGCTTGGCCAAGAAGAGGGCTGAAGGAAGGTATGACACGTGAGCCCTGTACCCACGCAGGAACTGGTGTACCAAGTGATTTTTAGACCTTTTCTAGCACTCGGGGAGGGAGGGTGACCCCATGGGGTGACCTGTCTGTAGCTAGAACAGGCAGCAAAACAAGTATGAGGCTACAAAGAGTCAGAACTAGTCTCTGTAGGACTTTTTGGGTCCTCAAAGTGATAAAGACTTCAGAAGCTAACCCTAGTCTGTGAAAAATGCCCTCTACCCCTGTGATACTATGTCATGGATTGTTGGCTTTTCTTCTGTTCCTTGCCCAACCGTAATCCTCCAGTGAGCTGAGTTCTGAGCGCCAGCTTCTTCCACAAGTACTTAAGCTCTCTCAAATTTTGTCCCGGTTCCTTGGCATCATGTGTCCTAAGGTTTCAGGATGGCCTCTTTCTCAATTTGTCCCCTTCCTTTGCCCCCACATCTGTTTGCGTTTAAAGCTGTGAGCACTGCAGGAAGAAGCACTTCAGGGTTTGGGGGCTGTATGCAGCCTGTGGCTCTGGAAGTCTGCCTTGTTGCACCCTCCTCCTATGCTCTGCCAGGTTGTGTTGTGTTCAAGTTAGTGCCTGCTGTTGGGCAGCAGGGCAAACGAACTGTATGTGAGGATCTCTGCTGCTGTTGTGGGGCTTCCATGGGCGTTCTGCTTCAGCTTACTGTCTCTTAGCTGAAAAAAGTCTCCTAAAAGCCCAAGTGCTTAGTTGAATTTTTTGACTAATTGTAAGACAACAATAGGAAAAATTGATACAGGGTTTCATCAGGACTGCAAGTTGTGTGTTTTAAGACAAAATAATTTGATGCAGCAAATACTGGTTTTTAAAACAGGAGCAGCAGTGTAGAAGTTAGAAGTGAAGAACTTCTTAGTTTGGTCATTCTGCTCCCTCTAGTGTTTCGTCTGGAAACGAGCGTTTCCTTCCCTCGTAAGCTTAGTCGAGGATCTCAGTTCTTTTAGTGGTAAAGAGAAGATGTGCTCTATGTTGAGCAATTGTTGTAGGATTTTTTTTTTAAAAAGCTACGAAAAAGCCGTAAGGGTACAGTTAAGTTTTAATACTGAAAGACATGACAGAAAAAGTCAGATGTACACAGAGAAGTGATTAGACAACAAAGGTTAAATACTAGAATTTTCAAAAGGGAATTAAAAGGAATTTTTAAAATGCTTCTGATATTTTATTTCCACTCATTGCTTCTTCCTACCATGTACTATTATGGGTGATGTGAGAACAAAATGTCCTCTACCTAAACAGGGATAGGTTAATTTCTGTGTTTTGAATATCCTTTAAAACAGTTACAATTAAAGGAGTGAGAATCAAGATGGGTAGCAAAAAGACCAAGTAGAAAAGGAGCAAGTATTTTTTTAGAAGCTTAGAAAACGTTATTTTTCGGCATATAATGTATCTGAGGAGAGGGGTGTCAGAAGGAAACAACACTATTACCTCCATAGCCTTAATGAAATTCTATAGGGTGATTCTCCACTATTGTATGTCACTGCCAAGTGTATGTTGTCTTGCAGGAAGGAACTCTATGACTTTGAAAACTCAGACTCCTCAAGTCATGAAAGGGTAAAGTTGAGACTGAAGCCGAGCACTTAATGGAGTAATAACTTGAAGCAGGGGCTGTCATTTGCTGCAGAAGTGCTGTAAGGATGGACACACTGTTATAGCACGACAGACAACTGGAAATCTGAGATTTTTGTTTTTGTTTTCTCTGTATAGTGGAAACCGAATTTTTTTTTTTTTGAGTGGTAAGAATGCTTGTCACTACTTGAGTTTTGTGGTGGGTAATGCGTGATAACACCAACAGACGTTTGAGCTGTTGCTTCAGTGAGGCCATGGGATATCTCTGTGATTGAAGGCCAACCTCTGTGCTTTACTGAATATCAAAAGCAGATTGCTGAGCATTCGCTTTTTCCTCCTAGGCTAAACAGAAGAAAGTGAAATCCACTTTGAGCCATGCTCTGCAAGCTGGGGAATCCCTGGGTAAAACCCAGTCCTCATAAAACTTTTTTTGGAAGTTCCACTTGACTTAAATGTCCAGACACTTTAGCAAAAAAAAAAAATATATATATATATATATTAATCACTTTGCCTGCTTTGAAACTTCGCCCAGCGTGAGCTTTCCCAGGAAGCTGCGAACTTGCTCCCAATGGCTTCCATCAAGGTGGCTGTGCTGTATAAACCCTTTGGGTTTCAGCCTCTTCCCTGATATGGGAGCTGTCACTGTCACCTGCTAATTGTGAGGCAACGGCTGCTGAATGGAACATCCCAAATTTCTCATATAAACTCGACGTGGCCCGATCCTTGCTACTGCCACTGGGTGTCAGCATAAATCCCTGCTCNACAAAATGTCCTCTACATAAACAGGGATAGGTTAATTTCTGTGTTTTGAATATCCCTTAAAACGGTTACAATTAAAGGAGTGAGAATCAAGATGGGTAGCAAAAAGACCAAGTAGAAAAGGAGCAAGTATTTTTTTAGAAGCTTAGAAAACGTTATTTTTCGGCATATAATGTATCTGAGGAGAGGGGTGTCAGAAGGAAACAACACTATTACCTCCATAGCCTTAATGAAATTCTATAGGGTGATTCTCCACTATTGTATGTCACTGCCAAGTGTATGTTGTCTTGCAGGAAGGAACTCTATGACTTTGAAAACTCAGACTCCTCAAGTCATGAAAGGGTAAAGTTGAGACTGAAGCCGAGCACTTAATGGAGTAATAACTTGAAGCAGGGGCTGTCATTTGCTGCAGAAGTGCTGTAAGGATGGACACACTGTTATAGCACGACAGACAACTGGAAATCTGAGATTTTTGTTTTTGTTTTCTCTGTATAGTGGAAACCGAATTTTTTTTTTTTTGAGTGGTAAGAATGCTTGTCACTACTTGAGTTTTGTGGTGGGTAATGCGTGATAACACCAACAGACGTTTGAGCTGTTGCTTCAGTGAGGCCATGGGATATCTCTGTGATTGAAGGCCAACCTCTGTGCTTTACTGAATATCAAAAGCAGATTGCTGAGCATTCGCTTTTTCCTCCTAGGCTAAACAGAAGAAAGTGAAATCCACTTTGAGCCATGCTCTGCAAGCTGGGGAATCCCTGGGTAAAACCCAGTCCTCATAAAACTTTTTTTGGAAGTTCCACTTGACTTAAATGTCCAGACACTTTAGCAAAAAAAAAAAATATATATATATATATATTAATCACTTTGCCTGCTTTGAAACTTCCCCCAGCGTGAGCTTTCCCAGGAAGCTGCGATGTTGCTCCACAT
>VYZQ01048088.1:13223-30327 GCA_013400655.1 Mystacornis crossleyi | reverse complement strand
GAAGCACGCAGAGGAGTTAGAGTGACCTTGGAGCACCAAATTGCTTTGAAAAGTTTATCTGGCTTTTTTTCTTTCTCTCATGCCCCGTTTTAAAGGCACATAAAGGCACAAGATTCATGGCTGGGCATACAGTGGCAATAGGGGATACAACATAATAAAGTCACCCCAAGACAGAACTGTTACAGTGAAAAAGACAACATTTGTTATTTTTCATAGTTATAAACTAAATTTAATTTCCTTTTCATATTTCTGAGTGAAAAGGTGATTGCCTTAGTAAAAATTAGGAATGGTTACTATCGTCAGCTTTGTGAAACACCTTGATATTCAGCACTGCAATGACATCATGTATTTCATGTTATGTAAGACTTACAATAAAAGTGCCTAAACTAAAAAAGACTCTCCAGGAGTTTTTTTTTTCCATTTAATATTTTATAGTACTGACACATGTACTTTTAAACACCCAATTAATTTTTATGAATTTTCTGTTTTTTTCTGAAAACAAACCCAAGGTAAATATATGTAGTTTTAAAAACAGTTACCTTGCACTGGATTTCTCCTGGAAAACTTCAGCTAATATAGCAAAGCACAAATAGTCATCTGATTCACAGCATCATTTCTCTCAGATTTTTTGTCATCAGTAATGAAAATTCTGTATAAAGAACGACTTGTTTATTTCTTTTCTTTCTGTTATACATTCCAGTTTGAAACAACACAGTGTATGACCAATCATAAATACACGTGTCTAGGGTTTGGCTTTTTTTAAATTTTTTTTTTTTCGATATCACTGATCTATATTTCCTCATTTTTCATGTCATTTAAATGACTTGCCTTCTACCTGGTTGCTGCATTTTCCCCTGTAATTACCACATGAACACCTCCTCTTGAATCCGACCTTTCTGCGGGACAACGCGCAGTTGGAAAACTGTGACTGCTGTTACCACAGATCAATGCTTACAGGAAGCATGGAATTGTATGCCCTGTGGCAGCAATTAAATTACAGTCTTTTAGAACTGAAAATTTCTCCCCAAGTATAATCTAGATCCTATAAAGGTTCTTGCTGAAGGGAAACTGCAAAGACTGCTTTCAAAAAGACCTCACTGAAAGATTCATGTTCTTTTTACTCTGCACAATTCATCCGTGCAAGGATAAGTTATGAAGATACGCTTTAGCAACAATTCCTCACATTAAAACCTTCAGACAGCTATGAATTGCACACATTAGGCAGGAAGATTTTTCTACATAATGTAAAATTTTCACAGTTCAGCCACATGTTGCAGAGCACTAGGAAAAGAGCTGCCATTTATTTAATCTCTAAAGATCCCTCTGCCTCCTTATCTGAAGTGAGAGAAATTAATGGTAGTCAGGTGCTTTTAGAAAAGTTTCCTTGCTTACATTTTTAAGTTCTCATTAAAAAATATGGCTAAATTAAATGCATAAAATCCTTCAACAAGCAATAACCATGTCAGACAAACTAATTGTTAAGTAATGGCCGGAGTCCTAAAGCACTTCAAGCACTGAGCAGTCCTTGGTAACAATGAGAGATAAGTATTTAAACACTTTTGAAACTCTCATTAATAAAAAAAAAAGCATAAGAGGTGAAAACATTCTGAACTCACTTCCTTCTATTTTTCTTCAGCAAGTTCATTTGTAAAAGCTACATGAAAAATAAAATCAGTTATAATTAGTGAGCAGTATTTATCACTATACAATGGGTTAAAAGCAGTGCATGAGTACTGACTAATCAAAGCACTGTAACTCAGATAAGGAGGAAAGTGGTGAGCAAACCCAGAAATTTGAGTGTGGCTACGAATTTGATTGCGTTATGACATTTTGAATCATCTATGCTTTAGAATTATCTTCCTTTATGAACAAAACATTTTGGTCATTGGTAGTTACTAAAAATTTCATGTTCCTTCACATGCAAACTCTTTTGCAGGTTTTTTTTTAACTACTTTGTAGGTGACAGGTAGAAATGAAGCTTGCACATAACAGCTTCAGGCAGATGAAGACAATGAGGACATATTAGGGTCAGAAATGTTCAGCATGTTCAGAAAAGGCTTTGTAATCTTTCCTGTAAGTTTGCAGATGTTACTGGATAATACAATCCAGTAATACTAATAATATGGAACCAGTTCATCGCCAGCAAAAAATACAAAAAGAGAAGTGATCCATGATCTTCACAAATCTCCAAAGAAGAATGTTAATCTGCACATCCCAAGCAAAATCTTAGAAGATGCTCTTCATTAGATAATTATCACTCCATGACTCATGACATTCAGAATTTATCATCAGCTTCCAAGATAGCTGCATGTATTATTGAGATTATTATCACTCTGACTGACACTGTGAAATGTTGTTCTGGAACTGTTTATGGATTGTTAAGACACCAGCCAGTAAAGCGTATTTTGTTGGCACTTAGTGGCAAAAACAGGGGGAAAGAAGTAGAAAATTAACAGAAGTATTTCCTTTCTCTCTGGCTGACATAAACCAAGTTGTGGTGACCAAAAACTATGCAGCAAGTTTTGAGACAAATTTCAACAATGGTACATAGCTGCATTTCACATGCCACAGAAAGGATGTTTTTATAGCCTCTGATGTTTAAAGAACAGGACTGTTTTTTACCTCTGCCTTAAGACACCTTACTGTTAAACTAAAATTACATGTCCACATTGAAGAAACTCTCTGGGGAGGAGTAAGTGTACTGTAAGCAAAGTTGTCTCCATATCTGCACAAATTAACGATTTGATCCAACAGCTTTAACTCTGACAAAGGTCCTATTGATGCACCTAATGTAGTACAAGGCAATTTAAGAGGTGAAATGACTTTCTGTCATTAGGCACTATTAGCCTTGAAAAAACAGTAAGTTCTTCTGGCCAATTTAGCCTTAGTAAAGTAATTACCATGTTATACCAGCCTTTGTGGCTCACTGATACTCAGGCTGCTGAAAGTCAGGTTGTGTGGAGGATGACTCCAGTTCCCGTCTATCCTACCCTCTTCCCTATTTTCAACCAGCTTTCTGCAGCCCCTACCTGGGTGGGTGGCAACCAGGGAGCAGTAGCTACATGTCCAGGCAGTGAAATCAGGATAAAGTCAGCCATGAACTCATATTTTTATGAGTCTAGGGATGCCTGAAACTCTGAAATCTATTTGACCACGACTGGCTGCGAAGGCTGAATCTAAACATCATACTGAGTCTAGCAAACTGAACTAGTTTTAACTAATAAAAATTCCAGTGGTTATTATTTCTGAACATTGGTCCATGAAGAATTCTAAATATCAATACGAATTTGAATTTTGCATTTTTCATCCTGCTTGGATAAACAAGCAAACAAATAAAGTAGTACTCCAAGTTTGAACTGGATTAAGCTTAATGAACATAGAATCTGTTTCCCTATATGACAGTTTAGATTGGTTTCCAAAAGTACTGATGCGTATTGATGAAAACTTGTGAGTCTAATGATTTGAGGTACAACCTTCACTATCATATTATGTCTCATGCATTAGGAAGTCACCTTTGGAAAAAAAGGATCAGAATAAGGAAAAAAAAAAGTGAAATAAGAATAAATCTTGGCACTGATACAGTGCATATAATAAAGCAATTTAAGATAGAGGTATTACCCATTAAAAATTCAATCATGATGCAGATGTTTAAGCACTGACATGATAGGTACTTATTCACTGTGGGCCAAAATACTGAATTATCTACAAATTTGATTGCACAAAAGCTTCTTCGCTATGTAAGGCTCTTTTGGGATGCGATTTGTAGCTTACTTCAGCCCAAGTCTGCTAAGTTTTCTACAGAGACTCACTTTTTTCCTCCCCCTCCCCCCTACATATTTAGTTCCATAATGAAGTATTTCCCTGTCCGCATTTGCAAAATTAGACTAGTTTGTGGACTGAACAAATAGAGTTCATAGCTTCAGTCATGATATGGGTCTGAAAGGAGAAGACTTAGACCCTAGAGGACAGAGATCCACGATGTTTGAGCTGGATACAGTGATGCTTGAGCTGGATATAGGAAAAGAAAATGCTGATAATGATGATCATACAGGATGATAATTGTAATGGTGTTTATAATGAACATAAATCCTTACACACTCTGTAATAATAGCAGAAGATATTAATCATTTCAGGGAATACTACCTTTATCCCAGCAGGAATCCCTTGCATTGAGTTAAAATGCCCAAACCACACATCCTTCAAAGCCTGAAAAATGTCTTAAGTAGCTTGTATATATCATGCATAGCATATACAAAATATGGGAATGTGTGAACTAGAAGCTTTAGTAGCACATTAACTTGGGATTCACAGGAAGTTTGGTGTTTTTCTCTTGCTAATTTAAACTTTTACACTTTACACTTATATTTGCGCTCTATACTGTAGATCTCATACAATTATCTACACTCTCATTTGTATACTAGAACATTACAATTTATGTCCAATTACATCTAACAATCACTTAAGAGCGATGAATAGAATGTTTGCTTACAAGAAAGACAGAGTATACGGCACATTGTCCATTACCACAATATTTGGAAAATCTGGTGTTGTCTGGCAGGCTAATCTATATGGAGACACCCATGAAGAGACTTAATGCTGCAGATATTTATGTTCAGCCTCTGCTTTAGTAATCTGGATAGTCTCTGGTAAATAGGACTTTATTGCTTAAAGTTAAAATTCTTTTTACAAGCTTACAGTAAGTCATAAGACTAAGAAAACAAACAAACATCAAACCCAGTGCTAAGCTTTCAGAGATATTTCTTAAACATTCTTACTCAAGTTAGCAGAAGAATTCCATAGTCTAGTGCTCAGGTGAGTGATTAGAGAACAAGTTGATGGGCACTCAAGTCATATATTGATTGAATGTCATGTGAAATCAATTCTGAGAAGCTCTTTCAGTATATCAATACAAGAATAGGTAATTTAAAATATGTAGCATACACAATGTCAGGAACTATTAATGCTGTTCCAAAAGAACAGAGATACAGTTTAATTTCTAATTTATGAGAGAACAACTCCTGAGAGCAAATTTCACCAAGTGCTTACCATGATTTTATGCTAAGGATGGAGTCTGAAAATATGAGAGAAAAACCCAAAAACAAGAAAGAGGAAGAAATGGTTAAAGCTGTTGTTGCTGATAGTTTCCTTTCTTTTCACTCTCTTCAGGTAAATACTTTAAAATAGCACACAGGTGATTTAGTTACCTAATGCCATTCATGGCGAGAGAGTCTCTGATGCTTTAGGAAAATTATGTTTACATGAGAATTCCTAATATCAATGTTATGCACCTGTGACAGTCTAAGAGTACAGGGGAAACAGAGGTTTGCATACAGATCAAATCTTTCATTAAAGTAGGTGATATAATGAATATAGCTTTTTTTCAATTAGGTCATCAGGACTAACAGAAGATTTTACATAAATAAAATATTAAAAAAAATTAATCTCACTTAAAGGAAGTGAGCAGGATGAATTCAAGTTAGCAGTCTGTAATTTGAAGTGATATATGTCCAAGGCATTTTAGCAACACACACTTGCAAAAAAAGCCTCCTAGGTTTCAAAGATATCAAAACACTGTATTTTTAATTTATTAGGTAACATAGTCCTGAACTGATCTGTAGAAGAAAATTCATGATTGTTGTATTTAAACAATGAAACCCTTTCCTTACACTTTGAAAAAATAGAAAAACAATGAAGAGAAATTCAGTGCTTGCTAAATCACAATAGTGCGAATGTTTATAGATGTGAAAAACTTTGCATGAATACTGCTGTGAATAATTTAGGCAGCACACAAAAATTTCAAGGACTGAATATGGACCTATTAGATTAAAAGATCTTTTGCTACCAGTGTTAGCAAGGGCAGTTCCATCCTTGAGTAAGTTAAAATAAATAGAAACAGAAATATGCAGAAGAAAACCAGTCTTTGAACAGACAGGCTGATATGCAAATTTATGAGTATCTGCTATAGATACTGGATTAGCAGTATCTTACAGACAAAATAAATACCATGCAAATTTGTTTCAAGGATGGTCATAAACCACACAATGAACACGAAGAACAAAATCATTACTTCATACAGCCAGCTCCCGAAAAGGAACTATCCTCTTGTAGTTACACAAAAATCAATGCCCCTTCTTCCACACCTTTGAGGCAGCACATCTTAGCTTTCTCTGCACCTGTCATTATAACAGCATTTCACAGTTATTCCACCTCCCAACTAATTGTAAATAAAAGAAATTCAGCATATTGCTATATAAACCATGTCTGATGTGTATGCTTACACATTACAAGCTACTGAAATCACTGTTTAAATCCTACCTTCACAGCGTATTTTAAAGAAACAACACAAATACAAGGAAATAGCGTAATTTAAAAAAAAAAAAAAAGGGAGAGAGGGAGAAAGACAAGTTTGCCTCAAAGCTTATCGTAATTGGATGCTATCAAATGTACTTAAAATGCAAATTGATTTGAAAACCAAATAAGAAGGTGGCTTTTGGGATTCCCTTTGAATGCTTAAGATTTACCCATGTGTGAAACTTTGAGTTTTAGTCCTCCAGCAATGGACCTCTCTAGAAAACAGAAGTTTCAACAATTTAATCCAAGAACCATAATGTTTCATAATTAAAGCTTTTTTTCTAAAACTGCGATATCATGAAAATTCAATCACAACTGAATTCTTGGCAAGGCAGGAAGCCCTGGAATAATGCCGATAATGCCTATTCTACAAAAATAAATGTCTTTTCTTTGCTTCAGTAGCACTAGTTTCTCTATAATACTTATTTTTGACTGACCTTTAGGAAAGAGTAAACATTTCAGAGCTTCTGCTGTGGGCACTAACAACCTGGGCTTCCCAGAAATGCTGAAGGAACTCAGCAGCTTTGAAATGTTTTGCCTTTTACAGACAGACAGTTAACATTCAAGATCAATACTACTTACACTTTGCTGTCATAACTAACGCAGGGTGTCTTGAAAGACAATAATCTAAAGTTTGCTTTGTTTCCTATTGAATTTTTGTACTACAAATAATTATTTAATGATTATTAGAAATAAAATGGAAATAAATAGTATTGTTTAAAATAGTATCATAAATAACTACAATTCCAAAGTAAACTGTTCATAAGCCCCCCCCAAAACTTACATTCAAAATTTCTAGCATACTTCAGCACATGCTTTATTGGTCAACAGCATTTAGAAAGAGTGAATGCGGCTCTCAAAATACTGACTGCTCATTAGAAGTACATATTATTAGAACTCCTGGGGGTTAGATTATCATGTTTTCTGGCAGTCATAATTAAGATTAAGAGTAGTAATGCCACCATTACCAGACACTGTAATAAGTGGAATAAGTTATCATTAACCTGTTGATCTGCTGGAGGGCAGAAGCGCTCTACGGAGAGGTCTGTACAGACTTGGACTGATGGGCTGAGGACAACAGTATGAGGTTCAGTGAGGCCAGGTGCTGGGTCCTGCCCTTGGGTCACAACAACCGTGGGCAGTGCTGCAGGCTGGCAGAAGGGTGGCTTGAGATCTGCTCAGCAGTGAGGGGCTTGGGGGTGCTGGTTGACAGTCAACTGGACATGAGCTGGGATGTGCCCAGGTGGCCAAGATGGCCAACGGCATCCTGGTCTGTCTCAAGAATGGCGTGGCCAGCAGGACTAGGGCAGTGATTGTCCCATCCTACTTGCTCTGGTGAGGCCGCACCTCAAACCTTGTGTTCAGTTTTGGGCCCTTCCATTCAAAAAGGACATTGAGGTGCTGTAGCATGTCCAGAGAAGGGCAACAGAGCTGGTGAAGGGTCTGGAGCACAAGTCCTATGAGGAGTGATTGAGAGAGCTGGGGTTGTTTAACCTAGAGGAGGCTCAGGGAGGGCCCTGCTGGTCTCTACTGAAAGGAGGTTGTAATGAGGTGAGGTTTGGTCTCTTCTGCTATGTCTCAAGAGAAAGGACAAGAAAAAATGGCCTTAAGTTGCACCAGGGGAGGTTCAGATTAGATATTAGAAAAAAAATGTTCACTGAAACAGTAGTTTGGTTCTGGAATAAGCTGCTCAGGGAGATGGTGGAATCACTGGAGGTGTTCAAGAGGTATCTAGCATTTGGGGATACGGTTTAGGTGATTGTGGTGGTGCTGGGTTGGTGGTTGGACTTGATGATCTTGAAGATCTCTTCCAACTTTGATGATTCTGTAATTCTATGGCTACTGTGTGAAACAACTTGAAAATATGTTACACTGAGGTACTTCGGGATGAGTAGCAAATGATTAGCAAATGATTTAGACATACTTCTGGCCCTTCACAGGACCACCCCAAGAAGAACTGCACCTGCTGAAAATGACCTCCAGCCCAGTCATTCATAATGGAAAAACTCACAAATAACATCCACTACAAGCTTTTCATAATGTTAAGTGTGGGAAATGGTCCAAAACTGTCAAATCTCAGGTATGGTCATTTTACTGAAGTCAACAGCAAACCTCCTACAACTCAAGACAAAGACTTCTACCTCCTTATTCGTATTTCAGATCTTCTACACAAACATATCCTGCAGTAATTTTTATGGGTCAAGGGGATATATGCTCTATGGTACCCTTGGCCATCCCACTAAGTACAGAAGTCAGGATTACAATTCAGAAATTGATTTTGCCTCGTGAGGCCAAGGCTGTAAAAAAAATACACACAGAAGCTCATACGCATATTAGGCTAGTAGTATTCTAAAAAATATTATGCTTATTATGTATATAATTGTTTTATTCTGTGGAAATTAGTACTGCCTGCCCTACTCTCCTACTGAAGCACTGTGCTGGGCTCTTCTCAACAAAACTGCTGTTGAGGTCCAACATTACACTTCCGAGCAGCTCACTGGGCCCAGATTAAAAAAACCTCTCCCATCATACATACAAAGAAGTAGAACAATCCATTTGTACAAAGCTACAAACTCCTGTGCCTACTCTGAATGTAGCATGAGGGACCCAAGGACAAATAAAGGCGGTCTCACAGCTCATGGATGTTCTCCTGGTACAGAAAGTTACACATATGCACTTGCTCTATCATGTTCTACAGACCTCTCTTGCCAGAACTCACACCACCTAAATGGTCTCCTGCCTAGCCTAAGAAAATACTAGCAGGAGATTTTAAAAGCGTACTTGGGGTTCCCTACAGGGAAGAAAAAACATATACATAAAATTTAAAATAATTTTACTCTTAAACAAAATCCAATTTGCCACTTACTTTGGGATCTTAATGAAGAAATACAAAAATACCGTTTCAAGCCAAGTGGCTTTTCCATTTCTTATTTACTGCAGATTCAAAACCTAAACACAGTGTCTTGTCAAAACTGAGCAGCAACATTAATCATGAGCTATAAATATGAATACCTAGCTAAAAATTCCATTTTTTTTCACACAACCTACTTGCAGTATTTTTGTTACTAAGCAACAAAATGAATAAAATTCTTCTATTATCCAAAACACTTGCATTATTGCCAGGGTCGCCTTAATACAACTTTATTATCTCAATTGCTTCACTTGCTGAGCATGTGGAGCAGCAGATTAGGGATAATTAGACAAGGAATGAATGAAGTTCCAGTGTAGTCACATCCTGAGACACAAATGAAGTATTGATTTTGATGATTCTACTAACAGCCATTTAATATGCATAGCTGCTAAACATTTGAATTGATATGACTTCATTCTCAATATGTTGTTAAATGTATTCCGGGTTCTGGCTGAGCAAACGATGTTCAGCCCTTATAACACTGCAAAGCATTCATGGCTCTTAAACACAATTAAGCAATGCGGAAAAAGTGTGAAGGTTGTAGGAAAGCTCAGCAGGGCAGCTTTAAATATGTCCTGGTTTCTGAGGTAGGATGAAAGGGAGAAATGAGGTAAAGTGCCTTTTCAACATGTCCACCCATCCGTGGCATGTAGCATTTCTCAATATGTTTTCTAGCATAAATCACATATATGTTTTAATATTGGGGAAGCAAATAGTGTGCAAGCTAGGGAAAATCTGTGATGTCCCTATCAGAGCTCGATTAATGAATTATGTGCCAACAACTGTGTATAAAATAGTGTTCCGAGAGAGGTTAAAATTGACTTTCAAACATGTTTCAGAAACATTTTTGTCTGTGGTTATATCATTACAATGCAGGTAACAGCAAATAGTAAAGTTAACCTAGATTTATATTTATGTAACTCAGGGTTGAATTTTCTTCTTAAACTCCAGAGGAATTGCTTCTCAAGATTAAAAACTGGTTTTCTCAAGCAGCTTAAGAAATATTTTACAGCACATTACTCGATGGAGAGATACAGAGGAGAAAGGGAAAACTGTTATGTATAATTGAGAGTACAGAAATTTCTATCAAAAAAAATCACACGAACTCAAATATTCCCAAGTTACTAAGGCTAATGCCTGTAATTTTATGACTCTTAAATAAAACAGATCAGATTTTCATAGACTGTACTCTAACATAAATCTAGATCAACCACAGTGCCTGAAGTCCTGCCATCTAATAACTTCTTTGAATCTAAGCCAGAAGATACAGCAGTATAAATGAGATCATATCCCCTTCTGCTGAGTGGTCAAGACCTCACTGCTCATCCAAAAAAACTCAAGGGCAAAACCAAGATAAATAATGAACTGAGAATCAACAGGAGAGAGCCTGGTTCATCCTCATTCTAGTGGACAGACTTCAAGACCAGCTAGTAGAAGTAAACCTGAAAAACGTAAAAACACAGTGGCATCATTTTTAAACTGAGATTCACTCAGAAGGTTTATGTGTCTACACGGGAACCTTGGTGTGCATTTGCTCAGGCCCCTTTGCACACAGACCTTACACTGTCCAGCTCCAAAACAGACACCATTTCTGCACAACAGAATTGTGCTTCTGTGGACTTAATGCTATGACCACAATTGCTGTGCAGCTTTTGGTTCACACTGGATGTATCTGGCCTGCTGAAACCCAAGTGTCTCAAGCATACACCTCAAACCACTGCAGAGTTCAGAAGCATCAGAACTCCTCTGCTCTTTAAGCACTATAATCAGTTTAAGTATTTCTAGATGAGCATGGGCCTCAGTTGCTTAACTGCCTAAAGAGGAGATGTCAGCCCACTACATTACTGGCACACTGTGGTCTCTCTCAGGCACTTTGCCTTTCAGCACAAGAAGACGCTCAGTGCTCGCCATGAGTGGGATTTTGGTCTATGACAGAGGAGTGAACTCAAGGCAGTAGAGGCCCTAGGGAAACTTTCTGATACCCCATCGCTATGGATATATTTCAGACTCACTGTATGTTCTGCAACAGATTTATCTACGGTGTCAAGGAGAGAACAAGTGCTCTTTCTGCCACTGGCATCCTTAGAAGCAGCAGTGAGAAAGCACTGTTAGGGTTTGAGAGCACAGGGACGAGTGACAGCTGGGGCGATACACTTATTTTGATTCTGGCATAAATGAAGTCAGGAAAAGAAGCAGAAAAAAGATGCAAAGCAAGGATTTGATAGGTGAGGGATTGGTACAGATTGATGGGATGTATGTCACAGATCTGTTTGTGTGCGTTTATTTGAAGATGGTTAAAACAGAGAGGTTCTGTGTACGTTAGTTTGGATTGGGCTTTTTAGACTTAGGGCAGTACCAGATAAGATTGAGCTCAGTCACTAAAACACAGTTCATGGCATGTGGGTCCTGCAGTGGAGAGCCAAAGCCAGCGCTATTCTGGCTGGTGTACATTTCCAGTGGGCAGGTGACACAAGCTGTGACAGAGGCAGCAGAGTCAACTGCGGGTTCCTCTGGTGACTCTCTGATACCATCAGTGGTGTGAGAACAAGGGGCTGGTGTGGTGGGAGAAGCAAGTCTGACAGCAGTTTATACGTGGTAATATTTTTTGCTGGCTAAGGAAATAGCAAGCAGATTTTACTAATTTTCTGTGAAATGATTTGGTCTTTTTTAGTACGGCAAACTTCATCGACACAGCTCATCATAATTTGAGCTGAAATAACTAGTGGGAATTAAGACAGAGATCTTCTAAACTTTTATGTGTTGACATTGCAAAAATGCTAGGCAGAGACTTAGCGTAATTTTGAGTTGCACTAGGGAAACAATTGTTGTCATGCCGGGAAGACAGGAAACATCAAACCCTCCTTGTGACGTCTCCTGAGGGAGATGCCCAGCACAGAAGTAAAGGTAAGGCTGCAGTTTCCTGTCAAGAATTCAGCTGCTGATAATTAGAAGACACTTGAGTTATGAACCTAAGAGCAAAGAATCAGGATTTCAAAAAGGAAACAAAACCTCAAAAAGTCCCACTGCCCTCTAGGTGCTGGAAAAGATCTGGTGTTCAGTGCTCCTAAACAGCACTGAGATGATCTTCATCAGTACAAGCTTCAGACTAACACCTTGCATATCATGAAGTCTCCTTCCCATAAATAAAAATATGAACTGTTGAATACCATAGACAGCAACATTTTGGCTCTAAACAAATGTCGTATCTAACGCCTCAGTCCAACAAATCTACTTCAGTTAGCTTTCAAAGCTGTAAACCACACTTGGCCGTAAGTTATATTTATAAAGTGTTCAAGAAATTCACCAGACTTATGCCAAGAGGCCTTTCAAAGGGAGAAACATTGGCTTATATCCATTTTGATGCTGTGAGAGTAGTGTTTTTGAAAAAAATTGCAAGTCTTTTAATTCATTGCTTTAATGATAGTGATTTGAATTTTAGAATGATTTAAGGGTATAAAAATAATTAATTAAAAATACTTATGGAAGAAAAAATTAATTTTGATAGCATGGGCCACAATATTGCTTGAGAATGATAAACTGGATGGTAGGATTAAAAAGATATATCCACTGCCGTCAGACTAAAGAATACTGAATACATGCACTTCCCAAATATTTCTGCGAACAATATACACACAGTTAATTGAACAAGCCACCACCACTTTTAGACAACCAGTGTGTAAAAATAGCTTCGGTCTTGATGCATAAAAACGAATATTAAGAAGAGACCCACAAAAACTCCTTTGTAAAGTATGTGTGTCTGTCTAGGACTGCAATCCTTGGAATCCACCTAAATATTTGCAGCACCTAAGCAGCCAGTAACACATTTTTCAAGGCTCCCAGCACTGTGCATATCTGTGCGCGTGTGTGTGAGCTCACACATGCTATATCCAGCTATATGGCAAAGATCCGCTTTGCCTGGTAAAGGGTGTCTATTTCACACCCTGCTGCCAATATTGCATAATAAAATATCCATTGGATAAAATATGCAACCAGTCTGTGGAATAAAAACTTTCACTTCCATAGGGAAACTATGCTACATACTGATAACTCAGTAAATTTCCCTTCCTCTGTCAAGTATAATGGCATCATTTTCACCCTAACATTTACCATACTTTAAAAGAATGGGCTTTCCTACTTTTTGCAAGGAAGTATGTAATTCCAGGAGACAGATCTGAGCAGTTCTTGCCAAAGGCATGCAAACAGGCATTTGTAGCCTGCCCAAGATAATGAAGGGATATTACATAAACCCCTTAAATAGAAGTTTCCTACCAGAAGCAGAAGGCTGTATGCTGATTCTTTGGAATGCCACTTAACAGCAGCAATCCCTGACTGTGCAGACATGCATACGCATAAACACTGCAGTCATTAAATGCCTCAACAGGGACAGAGGAAGCACTCTCCAAGTATCTAAAAACGATGCTGACAGAGTCTTTGTGTCTCCATCTATCTTAAAAGGGCTTTACCCTCAGGAGGGATAATTCAGTCATATAGCATGTTTAAAAATTATCATACTCACCCCTGGAGAGGTTATTTCCTACAATATGGAATACCTTACATTTTCATCCTGGTTTATGCTCCCCCCCCAATATATTATTTATTAATGCATTCTGCAGATATGAGCCAAAGAATCTCTACAACTTATTTGCTGGGCTGGCTTTGTTTCGAGAAGCAATTCTGCTGAATTGCAATACAATAAATACTGTTCAATCATTCATAGCTGCCTTGGCTTTTCACAGCTAGCAAGAGTGAATAGATGAAATCATCAGCTATGTGACCACACACAAGAAAGCAGTTTTACCATTCTGTTCTAGATTACAATGACATTTTTTTCTGAATTATTTTACATGGCACTGATTAGACTATACTGTGACAAGGAATAAGAGCGCAATACAGAAAACTGGTTATTCTAGTAGCCATTCGCCCTCATTGGTCCATTAAGTCCATGTTTCACACCAGTAATTAAAAGTTTGTCATGGTGCTTTCAACACTTTGAGTTGTAAACAAACAAATAATTAGCTTGGATAATGTTTCTGGTAGCCCTTTCCCCCTGTTTTACTGCTTCCTATTTAGCAAAAATCTGACTTTTCTGTAACAATAAAGTCTGTGCTTTTAACAAAACTTTGCGATGCAAAAGGAACGCTGTGGAAACTATCCAGTGGCAGCAGCTCAGGATCTTGGTATAAAGACAACAGGAAGTACTGAGTCAGCTCAGGCTTAACATAACATTTTATTTTGCTAGCCATTCATTTTGGTTCATCCTTTTCGTCCACAATAGACCACTCTAAAAACAAGTACTTTGTGCCACTGATGTAAGACCAGCAATATAGAACAAAAAGAAATAAGAAAATGATAGTTATATAGTACTGTCAAACACATTTTCTGGACATCACTCTCTCAAAAGACTCTTCCTGATTCCTCCTGCACAACATACGGGCACAAAGCCTATTAAAGGAACTGGCTGTGTAAATTCGTACAAAAACTAATAGCACAGACATTGTGACCCTATGAAGTATACGCAAATAAATCCAAATCCATGAGAAAGTCACCTTCTTCAGCTCATAAGTCTTATGTGGAATCTTTAAAAGAAATTTACTGAAATTCAATAATGAATTGCTATGATTTATACAAAGATGATAAATACCTGAAAGCTCAAAACTTTGAATTCTGTGTTTTCAATTTTGTACACTCCCCATGAACTCAGAAGCTCAGACCTATAGGGTCTGAATGACTGCAATGAAAAAATAATCTATGGTAAAGGTTTTCATAACTCCAAGAAGAATATAACCCTCTTTTCAGAGTACTGCACAGTGCTACTAAAACTAAGTAATAAGCAAATATTTAAGCTCAGCTAGAGAGATTTAATGTCTCTAATGCAAAATTGTCACTTTGGTGGACTATAAAGGACACTGATGAGTTAGGTGATGCTACAATACAATGTATGAATGCTGATTCTTTCATCTCAGAAGCAAGACAGCAACAGTGGCCAATGGCAAGGAACAAACTGCACCTTAGCCATTACAGAACCAGAGAATCACAGCATGGGGAAGGTTGGAAGGGACCACTTGGGGTCATGTGATCCAACATCCCTGCTCAAGCAAGGTCATTCCAGAGCACATGGCACAGGATTGTGTCCAGACAGTTCTGGAATATCTCCAGTGAGGAAGACTCCACAACCTCTCTGTGCAATCTGTTCTGGTAAAGAAGTTCTTCCTCACATTCAGGTGCAATTTCCTGTGCATCAGCTTCTGCCCACTGCCTCTCGTCCTATTGCTTGGCATCACAGAGAAGAGCCTGGCTCTATCCTCTTGGCACTCTCCCATCTGATGCTGACAGACACTGACGAGGTCTTCTCTCAGTTGCCTTTTCTCGAGTCTGAACAGGCCTAGCTCCCTCAGCCTTTCCTAGTAAGCGAGATGCTCGAGTCCCTTAATCATCTTTGTTGCCCTCCACTGGACCCTCTCCAGGAGCTCCATGTCTCTCTTGTCCTGANCAGCCCCCAGCCTGAGCTGGTGCCTGGGGTTACTCCTCCCTAGGTGCAGAACCCTGTACTTGCCCTTGCTGAACTGCAGACAGCTCTCTGCCCATCTCTCTTATTTTTTTAATTTATATTTTTTTTAATATATATTTTTAATTTCAGCTTGTTTCACAGTATACATTTCATCTACAGCAAACCTGATACCTCATTCTTAAAATCATCTTGGTCTGTGTAAGGAGGCATCTCATGTTCCTGCTCCACACAGGAGTAAACAGACATCAAGTAAACAGACAGCTTCTTAAGTTGACTGACTGATTATTGATCTAATTTCAAAACATATGCTCTTCATAAACAAAAATGTCAGTAAAGTCAAGAGCAAAACAAACAATATCATAGTAACTGAAGGCAGAAAGCACAAAAAAGCTCCCAAAGCCATAATCAGTTGAAGCTGTCATTCTTATGTAAGCAATTCTTACAACAGAACTGAACCAAGAAAATATAGTTAACTCACAAACTGTACTAGTGGGTGGTAGGTGGGCATGGGGACAAAAGTGGAATGTCAGGTGATTCATACTGTGAATTCAGGTTTGCAGTGTTATTGAGAAACACCAGAATTAGTAACATAGCACACTATATCAGTACTGAAGACTGCTGGTTTTACTTCTGCCACCACCTGTGTGTCTTGGACTTGCTTCCAAGTGTTCTCTGTTTTCAATGCAGAATTTGTTTCAAATAGTAGCACTGAAGTAGAAACCGGCTCCTGTAACTCAGCTCAAAATCACAGCTTTTACCCAAAATTATTCCCTCCCCCTACAAAAAACCCAACCCTTAAAAATATTTCAAATTAAAGTTAACCACTGAACTGCATTTCAAATGCCATTACCTCTTGAAAGTGCCACCAAGTCTCTGGAATTAACTTTTCCCATATGTATCATGTAGATAGATTAACTGCAACGAACACTGATTGGCTGCAGTTTGAATTTTGTTCGTTCTGGTAGTAAACATTACAAGTTTAATCACAATTTTTAATACAGCTCACTTTCCTCTAACGTATATTACAGCACAAATCAAAGTGAAATTATTCCTCAAATCAAAGTGAAAACTCAGTTCAAAGTACTCTGGCAACTTTTACAAAAGTCTCACCCACAAAAGTCTCTTAGAGACTTGCTTGCTAAAGGAATGATGCATGCAGCACTGTGTGAAATACAGGATTTTTTCCAATCAGTTCTCTCCCCATGNCTGGTGCCTGGGGTTACTCCTCCCTAGGTGCAGAACCCTGTACTTGCCCTTGCTGAACTGCAGACAGCTCTCTGCCCATCTCTCCAGCCTATCAAGGTCCCACGGAATGGCAGCAGAGCCTTCAGGTG
>VYZQ01048085.1:24775-44859 GCA_013400655.1 Mystacornis crossleyi | reverse complement strand
TTTGTTTGTTTGTTTATTTTTCTCCCTGCACAGTAAACCTCTTCATTGACCTTGCTGCTTTGGAGAAAAACAGTAACGTAGGTAAGGAGAGAAATTCTTTACCATTGGTTTCAGCAGAGCAAGGATTTTAATTGCACTCTCTATTGTTTGGGCTTCTGGTAGGCTTTTTTATTTATTTATATGTATTTATTTATTTATTTATGATTCATTCTTTCATATTTTTCTGTAGCGTTTCTGAGTGATAGTGGGCGATCCAGGAGTACAGATCCCACCCACCCCTTACTCTTCCTTCTCAAACAGCAGAATCCTCCTTAAAGCACTACAGCTCTGAGTAGCTCCTAGTATGCAGGGTCTGCATGGCCCAGCACACCTGTTTCTGCAGGCAGAAAATTAGTCTCCCTTTGTTTGGCATGAGGGGAGCCTGAGGGGGCCCCTGGAGCCACAGCACTGCTCATGTAGCAATTCAGCAGCAAGAACAAGGACTTTCCTAATAGCAGAAAGATCAGACTCTAGGGGTGAGCATCTCTGTCTTTATGAAATGTGTGTTCTGGAGAAAATTCCTCTTTCCTAATCTTGATTTTGAACATCTCCCACACTGGGATGCTGTATTTTCCACCGCATGTGTTTAAGACCTGCATCGTTGCGAGAAAAAATGACATTGCAAGAGAGGAAGGTATTTAAAGTGGAGTTGCAGTCTTGAGCAAAATTATCTTTTATTGTATTTTTTAAAATTATTTGTATTATTTTGTATTGTTTGAATTTGTATTATTCATACATTCACTATTGTTAATTTCAGCCAACGTAAGGAAACTGGGATGGGTTCTAGGGAAGGAAGGACTAGCTCAGCTGCCCCACGGCTGTAGAGAACTGAGTCTACTGCATATATAAACATTTAATTTATTTTTAAGGTGCAAAGTCCTAAATTTAAATTGCCAGTTGGTCTACAATAGTCTCCAGAATTAGATTATTAGACTTTAGGTGCCAGTCTAAAGAGAACTAACACCCTATCCTGGGACGAGGCCTGAGGTAAGAGCTTAAAGAAAAGAGGAAAAGCATGAAGAAAACCAATATGTTGACAAGCAAATTAGACTGTGTGAAGATGTTTGCAAAAAAACACATCAAACTTTTCTATTTAATTAAATAATAGCTAATTTAGAAACTAGAATGTAAATGCTTCCTCGATTGAGCGGGGTTTTTTTTCCAGCCATAGAGATTTTGCTCCAACATAAGCTTCATCATTTTCAGCGTATTGTCACTTAATGTTCCCTCACAAGATTTGTGTGGGTGACATTCCAACACAAACCAGCTCCAGACATCTTCTAGCTTGAAAACAGTTTGTTCATATAGTTGAACTAAACTCTTTTGGTAAAGTCAATTGTTGTTTTCCTAATTAATGTCCAGATTCTTAAATACCTTAATTTCAAAGGTGACAAATTGACTCTCCCAAAAGTTATTACACAGAAGAATCACTCCCAGAAATAAAATAGAAAGGTTTCTAGTGGAGTCAGATCTCCTCCTTTGTGTAGTAATGCTCAAACTCCAAAAGGTTTACCAACTGAAGTCCATCTCAAAATTGAAAGAAGAAATAAAAAGGATTAATAATAATTACAGTAGTGGTAGTAAGAATTAAGACTTAAAGTATGTGTTGAGTCTCCATGTAGTGAACTCTGTCGGATTAGTTGCAACCTCTGTTGTGAGACTCCTCCAGTTTCATGGAGCTGATTTCAGCTTTGCTGTTCCAAGTTTCTCTCAATGAGTGAAGTGATCTGTCACTGGGTTTTATTAGAGTTTTTCTTTTTATTTTTTAGAGCAGATGGCTGATTCTTTTTACCTGGAGAGCTGCCACTTTCTTTAGATGCATTTTGGGCTTTATGGTAGTCTAATTTATCTGTTTATTTGAGAAATAAGTAACCTAAATTGCAAATGTGTTATAATTTCACTGACCTCAGAAAAGCTGGTAGATTTGCTGCATAGATTTCCTGAATTTTGTTGAAAAAATATAAACAACCCCACAAAGAGAAAATAATTTAATCTGTTGGTAGCTGGACTACTAGCCATGAAAAAGCAAGTCCAGGTCTTTATTAGTTCTGGCATCTGTGATCATAGAATCATAACATGCTTTGGGTTGGAAGGGACCTTAAAGCTCATCTAGTTCCAGTCCCCTTGCAGTGAACTCTCCAGTAGACCAGGTTGCTCAGAGCACCATCCAGCCTTGCCTGGAATAGTTTCATAGCCACTTGCTGGATATTCTGCTTTACATTTCAACTTGCAGATGTACATCAGAAACAAAATTGCTCTGTGTAGCCATTCACATGTATTTACATCTAGATTTCTTATTTGCCTTTCATCAGCTTGTATTCCTGATCTGGAATTACTTCTTGTTTGTTTGTATCACGTTGTCCTTTTCCTGCAGCTGCTTCTGTCCTGCCTGAATAATTCTGCACTGGCTCACTGCAAAGTTGCCAGATACCCCTGGCTTGGACTGGGTTGTACTGGTGACCAGGCCAGGGCTATTTTCTTGCTTGTCAATGGGCAGAGTTTCAGGTTAGCAATAAGCGAGTAAGGCTTCCAGAGAAGAACACGTGATTTGTGAAGCCGCTTTCAGAGCCTGCAGTGACTACAGAAGAAGTTTCTCTCTGAGTACTTGAGCTCTGACCTGCAGCCCATGGAGGGAGAGGTCTTGTGCATGACCTTGTGAACCTCCCTCTCTGCCTTTACCCCACTGATGGGAATAAAGCAAGTTTTGCCTCAGTCAAACATGCTTGTGAAAATGTTCTCTGCCTTCTACAGTACTGTTCAGTGAAGAATGAATCATCTTTCTAAATTCTACTCCTGTGGGTTACCCTGTGCTTGGGAGTCGACGCCCTTACAAGCCCCAGGTTTTACAAAGAATCCATGCAGGCGCTATGACTACGAATGAAGAATTCACACAAATCCTAGGCCTGTCACTAGGAGTGAATCAGTATCTTAATTAATTAGCTATTTATGCTCCTCTAGGCACACTGCTAAAAGGTGCATCCTTTAGTAGGTAGTTGGCACTGAGTTCAAGATGACTGGTATTCCTTGGCGAAAAGAAACCATAATTTGCCTGTGTGGTACAGAGAACTAATGGTACGTTTCAAGTGTGCATTTCTAACCAAGAAGAATAACTGTATAATACAGGCTATTTCTTTTTTTTTTCTTCCTTTTTTTCTTTTTTTAAACTGACTAGGGAATCCCCATTTTATCCTTTTTACACAAATTTAGCATTAAAGTTTCTGTTTTCTGTAATCCCTATGGACCTCCTGTCAGCATGGAATATACATCTATTTCTTTTCTTTTTGATCTTAACACTTGTAAGTAATAAATAATTGATTGCCCAAGGAATTCTGGGAATATATTCAGCCTTAAATTGAGCACTAAACTATTTGCAAATGTGCTTAGGCACTAGCCCAAAAGATACATCAAAAGAATGTCAATGGATATTGGGAAGTGAAGTGCCATCATATGTTGGAATTAGGAAGCATAAAATATAAGTAGAAAGATAACACTGTCAGATCTGCTGCCAGTAGTAATAGAAAAAGGTATGTTTTTATAAGGCTATAAACTGCTGTTCAAACTAAAGCAGATTTTTACTTCACTCCAGACCATATCCGGGGAATGCCTTGTTTTTGACTGTTGTCTTAAAACTGGGACTTGCCAGTGCTCTCTTCCCAGAGACACCTAAAGCTGAGCCTGAACAGCCTGTGAGATCCATCTGTTGGAAAGACCCTGGGGTACATTCGCTGCAGTGACTGCCCATCTTTGGCACTGCAGACAGGTTTTCTGTGGCAGTCTGATTTCACCATGGCTCCAAGCCCCCACACAAGCTTGCTCAGGGAAGCTGACCAAGTCTGTGCTGCTGTGAGTAAACTGTTTGTAGGGTCTGAGCTAAGCTGATTACACCTGCACTGCTGTGCTTGCAGCAGTCATACCCCAAGATCTGGGCATCTGTGAATAAATTTAGGTGTTGTGTGATGTTGGCCTTGCCACTGCCCCTGAAGCTCGAGTCTGCTCTTCGTGGAGCACATCCTTTGGAAATCACTTAGAAACACACAAATGACAAGATGGTAACAACATGCAAGAGTGAGGATGGGTTTATTTACCAATGGTAAATTGTTCTTGACCAGCCTGGTTGCTTTTTATGGAGAAATGACTGACTAAAAAGATGAGAGGATGGATGTAATACATTATCTCCTCAGTAAGGTTTCTATAGCATCCTTATCTGGAAGATGAGGAAGTACAGCTTGGATGAACAGACTGTTAGATCAGCTGAAAACTGCCTGGGCCATCAGGTTTGAAGAACAGTTATCAACAGCCCAAAACTCGGTAGTTGTGTACCCCAGGATTGGTGGTCAATATTTTCATTGTGATCAGTGAGAATGCAAATTCTAAAAACCTGTGTGTGATGTTAAACTAAGGGAAGTGATTAGCACCCTGAACAACAGAGCTTCAGTCCAGAGGGATCTTGAAACACCTGTGGATTGGACCTTCAGACATTCAGTAAGGTGTGTGAAGCCTGGTACCTGGAGCAGAATAACCTCATGCAGCAACACAAGCTGGAAACTTAATGTGAAATGTGGAAACTCAGAGCAAATTTGAGGGCAAGGGCCACAGTTTTCATCCTGGGAGACTGAAACTGGACATTAGCAGAATTTCTTCAGTAGGACAATACAACACTGGAATACATTTTTTGGAAGAGTTGTGAAATCTTGATCCTTGAAGGTTTTCAAGACTCGGCCAAATAAATCCATGGCTGATTTGATTTGTAGTTGGTGACGGTCAGTCTTTGAGTGGGAGGTTGGTTCAAATGGCCTTCAGCAGCTTATTCCTGTTTCTCTGATTCTGCAATCCTTGTTTCCACACAGCAGCTAGAGGAGTCTCAGGTGAGTTTGCCTGTGACCTGCCTGGATCTGTAGGGTTTTCCTTGCTTAGAAGTTTCTCAGAAGTTCCAGTCTGTGCAAACTGGACATCTGTGACCATGGATATGGAACAAAGATGGCTTTGCAATGGCTTTGTCAGAGACCCTTCTGTCTCCTGGTACTGTGGAAAGCTGCATTATCCACCATGGATGTTACATCAGCCTCGGAGAGTCTCTTGTGTAAGGCAACTGGCAGTAACTGCTGTGAAGTTGCACGTGTGGAGAGCTGCAGAGAACATGCTGCACCCTGGCATGCTTGTGGTTCTTTTGTCATGAGGATAGAAGGTGGTCGTGGGAGCAACATAGAATTGGGTCAGTCGACAGTTGAACGATCTGTAGTTCTCCTGTCAGACACTAAAGTCTGGCAGAAAACAGAAAGTTGTGGACTCTCTTGGCTGGATAAAAATGAGTGGGATAGATTTCTCATCTTCAAAAACTTCGGGTAGAAGTGTTTTGGAAGTTGTTGAGACATCCTAGGTTAAAAATTTGAGTGTGAAAACTGTCCCATGAAACATTTTTTTCTGATCTTAACGTTAAATACACTAAGGTATTTGAATGAAAGGAGGCCATGGTTAAAATGAAGGATTTAAGAAATGTTCTTGTTGGCTCAGTTCACTGGTGAATTAGAGTACAAGACTTCGCTCTTTGGGTTTTGAAATACTGAAAGTCCCCTAAGATGGGAAACCTCTTCCTACTGTTTGTTGAAGAAAATAGCCATCTAACATTCTGTTAGGTTAGATGGCTTGTCATGGCCTGGAAACATCATCCTGTGTTGTTTTATTTCCTATATTCAGTGTGTCCTGACACTACTGCAAAAATTCACTTTGGGATAAGTAGCATTTCTCTAATTTTTAAATGTATTCACTTTGCTTTTGTTCATACCTATTTCAGTCCTCAATTTCCTGCGCATGCCCTCACAATAACCTGCTGATAGGAATGTTCACTGAAGCAGCAAATTTGTAAGGCAACATTCATGTATATCTGCAGAAAATTAATTCTAAATAAATATATATAAAAATATATAAACCACTTTTTTCCATCAACTGTATGTTCCGTGTATTCACATAAGCAGGGATGGCCTGAATCTTCTGATGATGCATGTTTAGAACAAACTCGCTGAGGGATAGGTTACAAAAAGACTTCCTCTTACAGAAACATTTGAAAAAAAAGTTAGAACTGAGATTTGGTAATGGTAATCTCAGGGGGAAAAGTATGTGATAACATCCTTTCTCTGCAAATGGGGCTTTCTGACATACTTTCTCAGCTTTTCATCACAAAAACATGTTCACCTCTTTCACTGCCATAATCTGTGATAATCAGTGCAACAGTGAACAGTGTTCTATTGAAACATTAAGCACTTCACTAAACCACACCTGAGTAATTAAAAATTCTCCATGTGCAGGCTAGGGCTGCAACTTCCTGCCTGCTTTAAAACAACATAAATTCAAGCTGCTCCTGGAAGATGTGAACCCTCTCTGGGCTGCACGTTCTTGCTGACTCCTTTAGGCTGTGGTCATGCACTGAACCAGTTCAGCCCTGCGACCCTGCTGGGACGTGATGGAGGTGCTGTGGAAAGCTGTACCCCAGTTTTGGTGCTCAGTTCCCTGGTGCAGCGATGGCATCATGAAACCAGAAGTGAGAGAGGCCAGGACATGCCTCTGTATTTAGGTTGGCAAAAAGTGACTACAGCTGCAGGGAGACCTCAAAGCACTGTTAAATCTCAGAGATTAATTTATCCTTTGTGAGATTTAGTCTCAAAAACAAAGCCTGAAATTCTGAAGCATGAAATGAAGTGTCCAGAAGAAAATACCCTGTTGCCAGACCACCTAGAGGTGATCCAAAATGGTTTTTGTGCCTGACCCAACACAGGGCAGTTTCTACCCTTTCACTTGTGAGGGAATTGCGATAGATCTGTAGGCTAAAACAATTTCTGGATAAATCCTTTGATGGCAGAAGAATTTCAACAAGAGTGATTTCACACATAGCAACTGCAGCAACAAGTGTGTTACAGTGCTTCCCCCAAAGACCTGCACGCAAGCACTTGCTTGGATTGATTAAACAGATGGTCAGTAACAAAGGAGATGTCTAGGACAACTTGGAAAGTTGGGAAGCAGTAGCAGAGTTGTGGAAGCTGCACAGCCCATGACCATGGATTTCTGAGAACCTCACCATGTCCAACAGGTATTTTAGACGTTAACTGAAATACTTAAAATTACTACAAGGATCCTGTGCAATAAGAGCCGGGTTTCTGACACCTCACAGCTCTCAACAAAGGATTTCTAAAGACTGACTGCTCTGTGCCTATGTTAACTGGAAAATCTACTTCTCAGGATGCAGTTATAGGAGGAGAATGGGGCATGGAAACATCTGCAAAATATGTGCATCACTTAAGTGGAATCACAGGTCGGACTGGTACTGGGGATGCTGAGAGCAAAGGACTAGGAAAGAATGGGGCTGGCTTGCAAGACAGGGGAGTTAGGGGCTGATGTGTTTAGGACTCTGAGATTAACACCACAGCTTCTCATTGAGCACGATAGCCCCTAATATTGCTGGGGTTTTTTCTGAAATGAAGGATAACAAGGATTATTTAGAGAGTAACAGAGTTATGGGGGCCCAGAAAAGCTCTTCTCACCCCATAATCCGGAGGCTTCAGCAGACTGTTGTGTTTGCCTGCCCTTCCAAAGAGAACCTAATAGTTCCTTCAAAAATAAAATCAAATAGCCAGAATCTTTCTCTCTATTCCCTTGCCCCTGGCAAAGCCCCAACAGGCCAAAGCCTTCACTAAAGTAATCCCCAACCCCAAAAATTAATGTAAAAAGTAGCATGGAGATAAAGAAATAAAGGCATAATTTGGGTGATTTTACCCATTATTACAGCTGCATGAGCAAGTGTTCTCCATGCTATCAAGAAATGAGCTGCCTCTGAGAAGTTAACGCTGCCTCAGGAGCAGTGAAAGGGAACACAGACAGGTCAGTTTACTTCCCTTGGAAGCAACTCTGCTCATGTGTTAACACAGACATAAATGAGGGGCCTGGAGAATGAAAAGGAAACAGTGCTGGTAAGTTTGAGCAATTGTGGAAGTATCTTTTGGAGGTAGAATTCAAACTTTATCTGCATCTTCAATATTGCCCTCTTTCTCTTGGGATCCTGTCTTGGAAAAAAGTCCCACTTCGCATCCCAGGGAATTAGTAAAAAAAATTATTTAAATCATTAATTACAAACATCTCTGCTTACATATGACCATGTATTGACCTCTGTATGGCTAGATGAACTGTGCCACTACTTTCTTTTTTCATTTTATCACCATTCATTTTCAGTCCCTTTTGTCCTTACGGTGTGTTGTCTCGCTGTGCTTTGCCTGTGGGATATTTCAGTCCAGGTAGCAGCCATGTGCTCCCCTCCTCGCTGGCAGCTCTTTGACTTGTGTCCTCTCCCACCACCCGCTCATTCCTCAGTGGCAATAGTGACTTGGCACAGAAAACGATGCTGGGAGCATTACCAGAGCACTGTCTTTGCAGGGGCAGCCAGGTGTTGATCACGACAGGAGAAATAAATATCCATTTTCTTTTTCTCACCCACTCCCTTTCAGTTAAGCAGGAGGTGAACCAGGCCCAGCCAGTGCTGCGATGCCTGCTGCTGTTCTCCAGCTGTGCATTCCTCATCTGCCTCTGTTCTTTATTTCACCCCCACCTCCGTTTTGAAGGATGAAAGTAATGACAATGTGGGATTCTAAATATAACCGAGCCGCTTGCAGGTTCTGTGACTGCGCTGTGGGCTGTGTAAAATCTGAGGCAACAGAACGCCTGCTTACAGTGTTGCTTTAGGTGAGAATCTGTTTAGTGCCCCATGACAAAGTTGGAGACATAAAAAAGCCCAAAGGCCAACACGCTGAGGGAGATGTTGGCAGTGGTTGCCTGAATCCCTCTGTCTGTTAAAGGTAACGTCCCTGCTGGAAAATGATGCATTCAGTGGCAGATCTTCATTACAACAAATTAGATGTTTTCCAGTACATGAACATTGATCAAGTGAAGCATTTCAGAGAGTGAACACATCCATCCTCCCAAGGGCACCCCAGGAGTAGCTGATCCCAGTGAAGGAGTTTTTTTTTTAGGCTACAGGCCTCAGAGCTGAAGAAGTCCCTTCTGCTCCCTCACCTCCTCCTACTTCCAGCCACTTCTTCCCACTCTCTTACTCCTCCTTCTGCTACTCTGGCACAAGCATTTGGGCATGTGGTGAAGTGCAAAGGGAGAGCTAATCTGACTTAAAAAAACTCTGGCTGAAAAAGAAGAGGTGGGGGTTAGCTAGCTCAGCTCCCTGCTCTAATTTATTTGCAGCAACCTAGGAGGTACAAGGAGGAACAATGTAGGAGCAGGGACTCCTTTAGCAGAAAAAGCTGCTCAAAACAATGCTCATCAGGCTATGATAGGACTTCCTTTTTGTGATGACTTCTTCCTGCCACCTGCAAGGAGACAAGACAGCCCTGTAACAGTTTGCTTGATGAGGATTGGGAGGAAATAACCTGCTTACAAGTGCTGGGTTCCAAACTGGGCATCAAAGGAGAATTTAGAAGAAACTGTTGAGTGACAGTCAGGATCTGCGTTCTAGTTTGACATATAGTTCAGTTTAAAATAAAAGTTTTTAACTAGTGAAGCTCTTCATGGTTTGAACGTCACTACCTCCAAACAGAGGAACTACCACTTTGTTCAAAGCACTGATAAGAGAAACCACTGGACCTTTAGAGAATCCTCCACTGAAACGGAAATGTATCCTTGGTTTATATCAAGGAGTTTTTCATTTGTACTCCAAAACTTAATGGTTTATGTAATTTGTAAAACATTTTCCTATGCATGTTTCTTGTGATGTTAAATGTTATCATTGTGTACACAGATATATTTATATATATCTTCTTACCTCCTTTGTTTTTCAATCTTACTCACCTCTTGTCCTCTGAAGATAACTGGAGGCTGTAGAGAGTGTTTTCAATGAGTCAGTTTGAAAGTGACTCTGGGGATCTGAGGTTGCACAAGTGCTTTTGAAAACACAACCAAGGACTTGATATACCCAGTAGCTTCAGGCATTAGGTTAAAGTGAAATAATGCTTCAAAACTGTGTCCTGGCCATCAGGCAGTGTACCAAGTGAAGACAGATAGCTCCAAGGCCATGTCAGTATGCTGGAGGCAATACCTCTCCTTTTGTTTGTAATCAGTCTATGGGATGATGAAGCCTATGGGCTGAGGAAGAAGCTCCTGGGATAGATGATGACATGAAGATGTGTCTGAGACCAGGTGCCTGACTTGGGACTGCCTGGGGGTGTCCTTGTCCCTTGCAGATCAAGAATACTGAACTCTAGGAAGGTAGGTAATGATAGGTGGAATCTTAAATGGAAAAATACAAGCAGTCACTGAGTGGGAACCAGATCCCTGCCTTCTGGAGGTGTTCATAATTAAGGAATCAGTTTGATGCTTCCTTTCTCACTGACCCGTTGAATGTTGTCCTCTTTGCAGCTCAGTGAGCCAGCTGTCATAGGAGATGCACAGGAGTGGGACTGAGCATTTTATATTCTGATGGCTGGAAGATCTTAACAGATAAGTGGGAGCTATGGGAAAGAAGAGTCTGGGTCTTTAACACCCTAGGAGCTGCAGAGACTGAGTTATCATTGAAAGGCTACCACCATCATCTTCACCTGTGTTCTGCAGTGAACTCTTGTGTAAGGCTCACTTGGATATACTAAGATCATGTTTTATTTTACTTTTTTCCAGGGAGCTTTGCAGAAAGCAAAATTATGAGGCAGCCTTTAGGGGCTCAGTGTTTCTTCTTCTTCAGACCTCAGGTAAGGTTTATTCCAAAGTGATGACAAAAGTTGATACTGATGTAGATACATACATACATACACGTATATGTATACAATAAGTTCCTCTGGGAGTCATGTGGTACTGCAATAAGTGGTCAGAATCACTATTTTGAGTTTCCCAAACTGGCTGATTTGTTGGTAATGTAAATGAGGAGGATCTGACCTTCTGGCTCTTAAATCAGCAGGCTTTTTTTTTTCGTTGTTGAAACTGAATTGTATTAGAGAAGTCAATATAGAACAAGCCCCTTGTATTTAGCTTTTTTCAATTTCCAGCAGGAATGCTGGTGTCCGGGGTGTGGTGCACAGAGATGACCCATGCCATTGTCACTAGAAAGTAAGTAAGGGTTCACAAAGTGATGATGCAGTGACTGTGTCCCTGCAGTGTGCCCAGCAGACTGTGACTGCTGGATAATCTTTATTGCCTTATTCTGTGGATCTCTCAGCTCCTGAATTACATTAGAATCTCATATTTCATCTACAAAGCTGTGAAGCAGATACATTTTTCAAACAGTATGAACTTTTTCTTCCCTACTTTTTTTCAGGCCAGTTCCATACCTTTCCTGAGGGAGCCAGAGTGCCTGGCTAAGTGGAAAAGTAATAGTGTATCTGTAATAAACAGATAAGATAAAACCTTGCTCTATTGTAAAGAGTGCAGCTGCTTGATTGCATCTGCTTATTCTGTCAGTGTGTGATTCCCACTTTCCTCTTGTTAGGCTTTGAGATTATTAGTACTGAATCTTCACCTCACTGCTTGCATCTGCTGATAGTCTCTCTTACTTTGAACCTCATGGTGTGATAGCCTGAGCTGCTGTAATGATAGCTGACTTTAAGCAAAAAAAAACCAAAACAAAACAAAACACAAACAACACAACAAAATCAGCAGAGGAAAGGCATGGCACCCACACGAGGCCCAGTACTTCTTCCTTAGCTGCTCTAAGGAGTTGCTATTCTCTGAGCAAGGCTGAGTTAGGCTAAAGCCTTTCTCGGAGCGAGAGTATAAGCAAGAGGAAATCTGATATGCAAGGATTTATGGCATAGTAGCCGTGCATGTCTGCCTCAGCTGGGGGTCTGCTGGTAGTGTGGGTAAGTACATTTAATTTAACTTTGATCTACTTTGCTTGGGCAACAAGCAGGGTGAAGAGATCAGTGGGAGCGCCACCCACTCGGTTAATCACCCCCAGCCCACTCCACGCGGCTGCGCCGTCACTGCTGCCGGTAGCTGAGATACAAAGATTAGGAATGGTTTGCATGTGTTTACAGGTGCTGCAATTGTATTTTATTTCCAGTTGCAGATCAGACCTGTTGCACTAGGGTGTACGTGAAAGTGTTGTGTGAAACCAGGTGTCCACAGACTTGAAAGGCTTTGTTTTCGCAAACGCTGATGCCGTGATACAGGAGACTCACACCACGGGGGTTGCCTCTGTATGGCAGTAGTAGCAAAACATTTTGTTATTCATTAACAAAATTCTGTACTTTGTGGAAAAAGCCTAATTTCTCTGCTAGCTGATAAATATTTCAGTGCCCCAGAACAAGTGGAGCTGGATGCAGGGAGGTATGAGTGGAGACACAGGAGCTGGGGGGGGGAAGAAGCGACAAAACATATTTGAGAAAATTATCTGTCCATATAGCAGATGAAAATACTGCTTTGGGAAGATAGATTTCCCTTGATATATTATGTAGGGAAATAAGTTTTGAAAGTGACTGAGCTTATGTAACTTTAAAATGCTGAGGCCGGCATAAACCTTTATGGTGTTTGAGGTAGAGAAGGAAAAAAAAGGTGTGAATCAATGGACAACAACCACAGGTCTGAGCACTTGGCAGTGGGTGATAGCCTTTGGATGTTGGACCTGTGAACTCAGAGTCAAAGCAACACCCCACACTCAGCATTTTTACTGCTAAATGGATGAATACTCACAGTGAGTTAAGTCAAACTAGAGATTTTGGGCAATTTTAAAATGCAAATGCCCAATAAAGATGTATTTCCTTCAGTTAGACGTAAGGTCTAGCTCCAGTTTTTGTGACTATTTTTGTGGGAAGGCCTTGGAGAATGAAGCAGCCGCTCCCACTGTTGATACAAAGAATATACCAGGATTTTCATGTTACTGAAGAGAATTAGCCCCTGGCCTCTGTGGAAGGCTGGGTTTCCACCTCCAAGTACTGTGTGCCAGTACCAGCCTCAGAGCCCTTCTGGTGTGTGACTTGTTGCAACCTGAAAAATTCACAAGTTTTTCCTCAAAAGCTTTTTTAAAAATAGTTCTGCTGCTTAGGAAAGTTAAACACAGACTCAGATATTTGGTCTAAATAGCAGGGGTTTCGGAGATGAGGAATGGCATGTTGCTTTTAATGGTGCTTCAGACCAGCTAGTGTCCTACTCCTGCAGCAAGGCTTGGTCAGACCCCGTTTTGTGCCTCTGGGGTTGATCCTGTCACATGCAGTTTGGATGTCTGTGATTTTTGGACAGCTGTATTCAGCTACAATAAATGTTTTCTTAAAGCCTGATTAGATCAAAATGATGTTTGCGTTGTGTGTGACAGTGCTGCGGTGACTTGGAGAACCAAAGACTTCATCACAAAGAGGCTTCACTATATCTCTGGTTTGGCTGATTAACAAATGCATTTAGTAACTGGAAAAATACGTTGCTGCTTTGTTGATGTGTTGACTCATTTGATGTATTTTAAAAGAAAACAGACAACAAACTGCTTGTCCAAACGAGTATTCTGACATGTCTGCGGAGGTAGGCTGGGCTGGAGGATGTCGAGATCGTCTCATCAGATTATTGTGATCTCTTGTTTGCTTCATGGTCTGTATGAAGAAATTACTTCTCAATTACCATCAGGTCTTCTGGGCCTCAGAGGAGGTTTCATATGGCATCGTTGTGACCAACACATCTACGCTTTATGAACTGCATGTCATGGGAAACTTACCAAACCACGAAACTCGAGCAGGTTTGATACTGATAAAAATTACATTGCATAACAGTTATCTGAATGGTATTTTAATGATTCAGCCATTAATAGGGGAAAATATTCCATTCAGTGCACAAGAGACAAGATGTGCAGCTGTCAATCTGGAGTAACAGAGCCTTAGTTCAGTTTGCAGATTTTATTTAAGGATGGAACCATTGGACAGGAGGTTCAGCACACACATATGGGTGACTCACTTCTCAGAGCGGGGGTGGTTCTATATCGTGTGGAGCTGGGTTATTGTTTGCATCTTGGAGTACCCCTGCAGGAACTTAAATCTCTCTCTGTCTTGGTGTTTTTTATTTGGGTGGCCATACATGCTCCAACAGTGACAGATTCATTGCTGTGTTGCTGCATGCTGTGCCTTTATGCTGGGTTTCTGTAGCTATTTCAGGCAAAATAAGCAAATAGTCCTTTAGACAGTGGCACCTGGGAAGCTGCCTCTGCCATGTTAATTTGTTAATTTGTTGTTGTCTAATATTAGAGCTGTGCTGATGCTGCAGTCTCTCTGTGAGGGTGGTACTGGCTTTTCCCTATAAGAATCTCACTGATTTTCTTTACCCAACTCCTGGAAATCTTCCAGGCCTCTGCCTTGACTCAGGTTTGGTTGAAATTGCCCAGTGCGTTTGTTGGAGTAAGGGAAGAAACTATCAGATAATATAACCTTTTTTCCTAAGAATACCAAACTGAAAACCCAAAGGAGGAATTTGAAAGTGAACACTACAATTAATATAAAAACTTGACAAATACAGCTGACTCTGTGCTATTCCCATGTTCATTATGGCAGACTTCTTTTTTCTTCCTTAAATTTACGATTCATTAGTGTATTTCTGGGATTGTTAAGCAAGACAGGATGAATGGAGTAGTTCAGACCTTCCCCAGGTTCTGGCTAGACCTTCTGTTGTTTGCCAGAATTCTTCAGAAGTGTGTGTGTAAAAGCCCCTGATGTAAAAACATGGCTTCTGGTGTATTCCTTTTAAAATTAGAGGTGCAATTTTTTCAAATTTCATGGTGCAGCATCACAAAGTATATGGAGTATATGGAATAAAATTGGGTGTTCTGTTTTAAAACCATGTGATACAGTTATGTCATTACAGATACCTACACACATCAGTATGCAGACTTAGACTGTACAGTCAATAATCAGATTTTGAGATAGACACGTTAACATAGGTGAAACTGATCATGAGTTTACTGCAAGTCTCCTGGTTTTGCTCACATTTGAGGAACTGCTGCCTTAATTAATTATGAATGTTCTATATAATAATATTTCTCCTTGAATATGAGAACTATTAAAATATAGGTGCATTATTTACATAGGTGTCAGAGTTGCTGCTGCTGATATTCTCAGCTAACACTGGGTCCCAAGTCATGCTGGACTGGCTTCAAATTACAGATGGTTCCTTGCTAAGTGCAAAAGGGCAATTTCTCAGCTGGGGTAAGATGAAATTGTGAGAATTCAATTTCAAAGGCAAAGAATCAGAGTGGTTTAAAATAAGCTTTTCATAGCCTCTACCTCAAAGGCACTTTCTAAGCCATTCAGCTACCATGGTGATGAATGTGGTATAAATAGAAAATAGATTAGATAGAATCCAAAACGTTTCAGAGTAGATCTAAATTAACAGTGGCCATTCAGTAAAGAGAGGTAGGAAGTCGCTGTGCAAAATTTAAGAAAATACACACCAATAGTAAATCTAGAGTGGCTTACAGGAAGAGGAAGGTAGGAAGTAGTTGATTCTATCATGGCTGATAATACAATATCCACAGGAGTATTGGATTCTGATTCTGTTCAACCCCAGCACAGAAAAAGCATACACAGGAGATATTGTAGAAACCTGAGAAGCACCAAAAGATTTTTACCTCGGAGACAACAACTTCTTTTGAACAGACAGGTGCCAGAAATGGCAATGTTCCCTCATGAATCTATGAAGCACACAAGGGATCCCACAACAGTGGGATACACAGCTAGGAAAGATGCTCAGAAATAAGACACTTATTCTGCAAAGTACATCTCTGTCCCCCATCAACCAGGCTCTCTTTAATTTGTCTTGTATCGTAAGACCCTGATATAATTTAAAGACTGCAAGTACTTTTTTAGACTGTTTGCATTGGCAGCTTGTAGTTTTTTGCCACAGTATATTAAGGTCTGTTTGGCAGGAATTAAAGGCCTCGATTTGCAGACTTATTTAAAGGACATACCACTCAGGGACATGGATGGTTCTGCTCTTTTCAGTGGGAGTACTCATGTGCTTTAAACTGCAGGTGGGCTGGAGTACCCTGCTGAAGAATGGTCCTAGAAATAGCTGTGCACAGGTGTAAATATGCAATAAGCTGAGGTGTGGTCTACAGATATATCTTTGTATGAATAGTTTCCACTGTGTTGCTGCTTTTTGGGGGGGGCTTTGCAGCCAAGGGGAAGGTTTAGCTTCTCCATCCATTTACTTTATAGTGATTGAGTTAACCCTCTGTGATTGCCGGTGTGTGAACATCATTACTGGGTGACCTTTCCTAAGTGACTGCAGGATGACAACTGTGTAACAGCAGCTCTTAAACCAGCCTCAAGTTTACGATGATCAAGGGATTAAAGACCTGACTCTTGTGGTGCTATTTGCTAAGCTTCTGAAAGTGAGTATTTTTTCACGTTGTCATCGCTTCTGATAGTTAGAAAACAAGGTGGGAATTCAATCATGTATTTGTGACCGAGATGTCAGCACTGGTTTTGGCTGGTCAGATGAACAATATAAGAGGGGATAGTTTATCTAACTCAAAAGTAATTCACTGAATATGATAGGATAGCAGTTCTCCACACCAAAAATCAAAGTTTAAAGAAAGAGTGCTGACCAGCCACATATCTAAAGATTGAAATTTTAGATTTGAAAGTAATAAAAAAAAAAAAAACAACAACAAACCAAAACATATTATTTTGGATGAAGCGTGATAGCTGGACAGCACAGAAACTTCAGGAGACATGTGACAGTACTTCCTCATCCTCAAGGTACATGATTCAAGATATTGGTGACCTCTCTGTGAGGAGGCAGAAGTGCAGGAGAATGTTCTCAGGGCCTCTATGAAAGTGTCCACTAAATAAGAAGATGTATACCCTGACAGCTAATTTTTTAAACTAGAATTTACCAGGAACACGTGGTCTGCAGGTAGGTTTTTTGGGCAATGTGAAGACCCACAGTGCCAGCAGCACAGACTTTAGCAGATCTTAGGTGTTATCAGTACCACTGGGATAGCAGAGTGCTTTTACAGATCAGCCCAGCCAGGAGGAAAAGCTGACTGAAGCTGATCTCAAGCAGGGGAGAGGTTATGTAAACAAAGAAAACCTTTTTTGTAGTCTCATTTCTTTGAAGGTATGCAAACACAATTGGTTAACCTGCTAATTCATTTGGTGATGGCCCTGGACTCTGAGCTGCCACTAAACCTGTGTATCTGTTTTGTTTCAGAACCCCTGTCTCCTCCTGGCAGATTACAGATGTAACCAAAGCTGGGTTTCCATTACCCCTTCCCTGAAACAGCAACGTGATATAGCTGGGTATGGCACTATTACCTTTGGAGATGCACGATGTAGAACGCAACGTGCAGTTCATCTTCACACAAAGCATCACAAGCACCCTCTTCTCGCATACTGGCTTCTCATAGCTAAGTGCAGGTGTGCATTTCCAATGTTATCTGAGTTTCTTGGGAGCTGCTCTGATAGTGCTGAATAAATTCTCATGGGAGTAAACGATTTTCAAAGCTACACCACCTTCTAGCCCCTTAGATTACTTTCTTTGTTGTAAACATGAGTAACATCAACACTTTCAGATAAAACCCCTAAAATAAAAAGTAAACCCCCAACCGTCTCCTGCCTACACAGTTCTGCCTTTGAGCCTGAAATGAAAGAGTGGCAGATATTTAGCCACATCACTTAACACATTCCTGGAAGGCTTTTGGATGCTGTGGTGAAAAGGGGTGTAGACAAACCAACATAAAACAACAAAGCTTAAATTATGTAACTCGTGGCAGGCTCTACAGACAACCAAACTGAGATCTCCTTGGGTGTCCATTTCCCTTCCAAAACTGTTTCAACTCAGCAACTGGGGTGACCTATATGGTGTTGAAAGCAGAAGGAGATAATGATGCCTGTGCACTTAAAGCATGAAATGACAATTACAAGGGCTATGTTCTGAGGGAAAGGCCAGGGTATCCTCCAAATGCCACACTGATGATGGTTTTGGAAGAGTTTATCATTCCCTGTATCTTCGATCAGGTGTTTCCTTCTTCCTTTTGTACCTGAGAAAGTAGTTATTGTTACTGTGATTTAAATAATCATTCCATACTGGGTTTCTAATATAGCACCAGGATGAATGAATGTTTTCACATTTCTCATGGCTCTAAGACCATCAGCTGGCATATGTCATCGTAGTTTCATGGCACGATTTCTGTTCCAGGTACTCCATGGACTTACTCTGTGTTATTTAGACTACAGACAGATGTCATCTTCTGGAACAGCTTAAGATGTTACTGTGTCTTACGCCTCCCCTCACTTCTGCTAACAAAGCAACACGTTTGAGTGCCCCCTAACCCACTTCAGGCACAATCAACACAGTTTGTGTATGGCTCCTATTTATATTGTTTGAACTCAGCTGATTCTGCTTGAAGTGGGTTAGGGAGCTCTCAAACAGCTGGGAGAGCTACCCAGGTAGTAATCAATGCCCAAGGGACTCTATAAACAGCTTGAAAAGAGAACGGCAGGGCACAAATGTTTCAAACCTCTGCAGCTGTTTGCAAATTGAATGTCTACAGAGAGCCTGTAAGCTACATGTGAGTTATTGCAATACCCATTTCCAGATGAGGTGTTCTCTCTCCTCAGCTGTAACAGCTAGCAACTTCTTTAAAAAAATAAAATGAAATGAAAGTTGAGAATTATAAGAAAGTTTATGGTGATGTGCCCATATAGCATATGAGCAGATATTTGCTGAGCCCAGTGCAGCATATTGTGCAACAGCATGGGAGAGGGGAAATTTTGGCCAGGAAAGTCAAAGCATATTCTTTCTTTTATCTGTTGGATGCTAAAGCAGCGCCTTCCATGTGCCGTTTGATTTCACTGGCCAGACAACAGGGGGGGAGACAATTTCCATCATGCTCCAATCCCCAGCTCTGGAGGTACTTATTAGTGTCTGAACATTCGCTGCTTCAACCCACCGATAAGGGAGCCCATCCAACAAGCAAATTGGGCTGCCTTCCATCATGCTCTGTATCTTCCAAAATCTCCAAGGGGAACAGAGTGAACAAATATGTTGAGCGAGTGTGCTCAGTTTGTGGCAAACGGCAGAACAACCCCCCCAGGACATATGCACAGTCTATAGCCATCGCACCAGTGCTGGGGATGAAGACCAGAGGATACATCTCATTAATTTTCTTCCAGAGGCCTTCAGTCAGCACAGAGCTGGGAGCACGGGATAAGAAACTGCCCCCTCACGGGAAACACGCTTGCTCTGTAGTTCATGCTGGGGCCAAAGCATCTGGAGGAGCTATTTCTGGCATCACCACGTAAGCACAGTGTGACCAGGGCTGAGTCACACATCATTATCCCGTATGCAAATTAGATGTCAACAACTTTGCAGGTGATGTTTGTTGCNGTTGGAAGGGACTCACAAGGATCATCAAGTGCGACTCCTGGACCTGTACAAGACATCCCCAAGAGTCACATCATGTGCCCGAGAGCTTTGCCCAAACGCTTTTTAAACTCTGTCAGGCTGGCGCTGTGCACTTTCCTGGGGGCCCTGTTCCAGTGCCCAACCACCCTCTGGGTGAAGAACCTCTGCCTAATATCCAACCAAAATTTTCTTATATCTAACCTAAGAAGCTTTTAAGCTGATGAAATCCGTCATGTCGGGCCATGTGGCAGGGGCCCTGGATGACGTGCGTGAAGGAGTGGTCTCAGGAGGGTGAGTGTGGGACCTGTGCATGATGTCAGTGGTGTGGAATAAGGAGTGGAACGTGTTGGCTTTGGCTGGGGTTATTTTCTTCAGTGTCTAGTGGCTGGTTGGAATTTGTGCTGAGCACAGGGTTCGTAACATAGAGATATTCATTTTGGGGAACAGGAGCTCAGTTTGGAATGGGCCGCCCAAGCAGGTGGTGGAGTCACCATGCCTGGAGGTATTTAAGGAAAGACTCGACATAGNGGCCGCCCGGATGGTGGCGTAGGGCCCGCACTGCCGGCCCCGCAGCATGGCGAGCTGCCTGCCGCCCTGCGTGATCGACGGCGGCACCGGGTGAGTGCGGGCGGGGGGGACCGGCTGGCGGGCCCCGTGGTGGGGACGGGGGGTGTGTCCGCGCCGCG
>VYZQ01048083.1:0-10949 GCA_013400655.1 Mystacornis crossleyi | reverse complement strand
ATCTAATGCATACAAATACCTTTGGCTTTCATCCTTCTGTTAGCATGGAAAATCACATTTTTAATTTAGTCTTTTTAATACCTGACTTTCAAATCTAAAGCCCTCTTAAAAGTCAAAACCACTTTTCACATCTGTTACTATTTTAACTTAGCCTTTATTTTTCTGCAGTTTCTTATCTGGCTTTCTGGGGTTTTTCTGGCATCCTCTTTACAGGCTTAGAAAAGAGGATGTGAGTGAGTCTGTTTGCAGCATTTTACAAAAATTCATTCATATAAAAATGTGTGGAAGATTTTTTCTGTAAATGTTTAATTTGTTGGCCCAGCCTTTCTAAAAGAGATTCTGAAAAGAACGTTCACACGTGGATTTTTAACAAGTTTTACTTGTGAATACAGAGATACTTTAATAGGCATTCCTCAATTTTTCTTTTCAAACACACATTTTCTCCTTTTTTACAGACCAGCCAATCTAATGCATCATTGGTGTTCTTTGTCAGTATCATTTGTGTTATTTTTCTGTAGTACTATTGCAAACCTTTCCCTTCTGTTTGTCAAAGGAAGGTAAAAGTGTTGTTTCTCTCCTTTCTGGCTCTGCCAGAGGAGTTGTTACAACTCTAAAAATTGGTGTGCAAGTACAGCTCTGTCCATCAGTGCTCTCTCTGATACTGGTTTGTTGTTGATGGGGGGGAAGACCGTTCCGTAAATGAACAATTTAGGGAGTAGTAGTGACAAATCATCAATGCCAGGGCATAACTCGTGGTGTGTCAAGGTCAGTTGTTGTCTCCCTGTTCCACCACCCCTTAGTTAATACAGCTGTGTAATCCAGACCTTTTCATGCACAACCCTTGAATGAGGAGATGAATGAGGTTGAAATGTCAACATCCTGAATGTTTATCTTAATGCACCTTCTCCTTGAAATCTGCGGGTGCAGTGAATGGAAGAGGCAAGTAGCTTCAGTGTTGAAAAAGAGTGTAGTGAGCTTTCCAGAAAAACACGGCAGGTTTATTCAGAACACTGACAATCAGTTTAAAACAGCATTAAACAATTCAGAAACATGTTGATGTCAAAATTCCCAGTGATCTTAGAAAAATAATGATTATTTTGCCCTCATTTGTAAGCAGTCACTTCTTGATAAAGCATCAGCAATGTACACTTAGCATTTAATCTGATTTCATACTCATTAGCCTGTCTCTTACAACTATTTTTTTAAACATAGTCTTCCCACAGAAGAAGTATAATCACAGTTATCAGAAAGCCAGGTTATGCTGTAAAAAGCCCCATTACCCGACTAATTCCCAAGGATGCCAAAAGTGCTGCAGGAGTCAGTGCCCGTATCTGACAAGTTCTTGGAATGTTGCTAATACAGAGTAACAGGCAGGAGTAATGTGCTTTGTTCTTTGGAAGAGGTATAAAATTGAGCATATTTATATGAAATACAGTCATAGATTGTGTTCTCACTCTAGATACAGTCCCCAAACTGATCGTATTTAAGAATGAAGAATACTGAATTTGTTAAAATTGGTAAAAAGTCAAGCTTTTATTGCATCCTTTATTAATAGAAAATGTGTGATGTTTCTTTTTGAAAAGTAAACCTTTTAAAATTGCATATTAAATAGACCTCATTATTTTAATGGCACCGAGTTTAATCCAGCTCTTTCAGGCATCATTCGTGTAGGTATGATAAATATGACTGGAAGCAAAGTAGAGATATTAGATTGAATACCTTAACCCCGAGTGGAGATCAAAGAAAGGAATATACATCTATAATAAATTCATTTCTAGAAGCTTGTTTACATTGCTGGCATCAGGTTGTTAACTCACTATCTAAAGCAGCTAAAAGAGTTTGACAATTTATAATACCCCATTTCAGTCTGTCATTTTTTTATGATTGAGCAGTAAGTATTCACTGGAACTTTGCTTTTTGCGACCTCAAGGTAAATTGCAGGTACCTGCTGATTCTGACCAAGAGAAGTCATGGATTCTGCCCCCTTGCCCTGCACACAGTGCTCCAGTGGCACCACCAGGTTAAAGACAATGGAGGGGGCTGCTCACTGCTGACATGCAGCAACCTCACTGCTCATTCATTGTAAGGTGTAACAGATGAGAACAGTTGTCATTTCCCTTCATTAGTAACATCTCTCCTCCTGTATTCCTCTAAAAAAGTCAAGTGTGCAAGAATGTTACAGTGAACAATACAGAGATCAGGGTGAGACTTGCTTCGATAAGACTTCCGGAAGAAAATTTTATTCGACCTTCAACTGCTGGGTAAACTCTCTTCATTCTCTGGAGGTAGTGGGAAACAACCTCAATATCAGGTCTACCTAAAGAAACAAACAAACAAGCGTTTTCTGCATCTGCCAGGCTCTTAACCAAAATGTAAGAACTTGTCTAAATGGCAGTTTTAGCTCAAGAATCAAATTTTTTTCTATGGTTTGCCATTCTGAATCAGCACACATCATCTGGGGTANCATCTGGGGTAGTTTGTAGCCAGAATGTGTGGTAACAGCTTGTGTTTTACAAACAAATTCTTTTTGTTTGTCTGGCTTGTTTTGTTTAGAATTTGTTACAATGGTATTTTCTAGTCAGATAGATTGAGATAGTCTCCCACCTGTTTGGGATATAGGGCTGTAGACCTGGCAAAGCTATCACTTACACTTGTTCACATTTAACTTTACTTTTTTTAGGAGGAGTTTCTAGTCCGGGCATCGCTTGTGTGCACACAAAGTATTATGTAGGTTTTCTTTTCAGTCACTGCTGCCAACCATGCAACAAACCCCTTCTGATCCAAGCTCTTAAAATCCTCTTAAAATCCAAAAGCGTAACCCTCCATCTTAACAATAATTACAGTTTTACCCCTCTGTTGTACTGAAAGGCTTTACCAGAACTTTACAGGGTGTTCCCTTTCGTTATTCCTAATGATCTTTCTCTGTGTGTTTACTTATGCATACACAGATATTTACTGGAAACTACAGCCTCTCTAAATTTCAAGCTGTAGGCTGAACTTGATTTAAAACACCAGTCCTACCTGTGAGAATCAATTTTAAAGTGAAACACCCGTAGAAACAAAAAATTAGTTTGTAGCAAAAGTCCAAAAGGAAAATTTTTGAGGTAAAAGCCTGCTTTCACCATGCACAAGCAGAACATACAAAGTTAAAGTTCTGCAAAAATGTAGATGAGCTCCTACAAGGTATTTTGTTAAAAATACAGCACTACATCCCTTTTGTGTTTTCAGAAATAATGGATTTTAATCTCAAACTTTCTTTCAAGTTTCCCTTCATCCTAAAAGATGGACAATGACAATTGTACAAATAAAGAATATCTAAGACTTTTCACGCAGCTGTAGAGGACCTTAAGCCAGCATTATAAAACACTTCCATTCCACCTCTGTGGTGTGGTGTCTGTGACACCCTGCATTCTCCTGCCTGCAGAACTCCTGAGGGTCCCTGTTTTTGGCTGGGCAGGCTAATTCCCTCAGAGCAGGTTGGCATCTTTCCCCTCACCATGTGTTGCTTGCCTGAGGTGCATGTCCTTTAATAGTAGAGGTGGTGATTCTGTCTTTCCGAATGCTTCTATACAGTGGAAATTTAAGGTCTGAAGAAAATGGCACCTTTCTTTTTGATGCATTGTTCAGTAATGAGTACAAGTGCAAGGCAGTATAAGATGTACTCTCCATGTTCTTTGTTGATTTTCTGGTTTACCACAATCTCAGAACTACTTGCTGAGCTCTGCTGAATTGATAAAGATGTTTCTCTTTGAAAATTTGTGGTTTAACTGAAAAAGAATTGAGTTGCTGCCTACAACCAAATCTAGCAATCCAGAGCGATCAGATTAGAAGCAAATTTAATCACTGAGTAGGGAAAAAGTCTGTGGTTTGTACTGTAGAAAGATCTTTTAACTTTTGGGAATTGTCTGCTACCCTGTTAGTGCCCATACGTACCTGGACTGTATCCCCCTTACCTTTACTGTATCCCAGATTTTTGTCTTTCAGCATACTGTAGCCATCTCCTCCAAATAACATATAGGATGGCAGAGTCACGTTGTATATTTCATCCATCTGGAGCGGGACATAGACTGGGACTCGGCAGGCTGTGCAAAGCACTTCTAAGCTAACAACTCTGCTTCCTGGGGCCCTGGAGAGATCATAGACCACGTGGATGCCTACAAAAATACACATTGGAATGCCTCTTAGTACAGTGCATGTTGAACACGCAGGGCCAGAAACAGCATTCTCCCTCATCTTCAGCTGGTTCTTTGCATTACTTTCTGTGACTGAAAGCTGTATCATTCTGAATTACACCACTTAATGTCCTGTGTTCTTTGCACACTACTCAACTTTTATGCAAGAACATGCAGAAGAAATTAGAATTGCTGACGCACTGTCCCACCTCATTTACTTATCTAATTGTCTGTTCTCATCACTACTCCACAGAAGGAAATTACTAGTCATGGGACCTGGAATACTGCAATATAAAAATACCTCCCCTTATTTCTGTAGTCACATGCTTTCTCATTCCCTGGCCTGTTGGCTGAAATGACTTTTTTTAAGGCCAGCCAGCCAGCCAGCCTAACTTGGTAGCTATTCTGGATAATAGGCACTGTCCTGAAAAAGGAAAGCTAGACCAGGGCTGTATGCTGAAGTTTCTCCTCACTGTAGGAGAGGCAACATTTCTTATTGTGAGCCTTCCTCGATCAAGGCCAGGGCAGAGCCAAGCCCCCAGAACAGCATGGCCAAGAATCTGCAGATGAGGAAGCCACTAAGTTCGTTCAAAGCACTGAGGCGCTTCCAATCCTGGCGCTCTTCCTGCTCTGGATCTTCCATTCTGAACCCTTTCCAGAGCTACAGGTTTTCTTCTTTTTCTGCAAGGAGGCAGCAAGCAGAACTTGTCCCTGTTTTACCTTAGAGGCACCAAGAATGTGGTAACTTACTGGTGAAAGTGCGAGACGGGGTTTTTGCGACCGGCATGTGAGGGATCACATGGTCGGGGTCTATGGGAGGAGAGGCACGGAGGGAGGGAATGCATCAGCCCCTGACCTTGAAGTTTAGCTCTTCTGCTAACTAAACAATACAATCTGCACTATGTCACAGAGAGACCAGGAATAAACATAACTGTAGCCTAATACACATCTGGAAAAACATATATGCAGCTGCAATTAAAGATATGAGTACATTTTTAATATTAACTGTTCATCCATAAAATATTTCGAAATTCACTGGAGCAATTCCATTGCCCACTTGGGCAAACTCTACAGCTGTCATCAATCATTAGAGAATTGCACAAAATTATTCTGATAAACTGAAATTCAGCACAGCTATCCAGTTTGGCATTTCAGGTAGGCTGCCAGTTAAGAACCAAAAACTGGAGTTTGTTGTAGCTATTTCTGTGTTACAGCTGTACTAAATTATATTTTCATCTCGTTAATTGCAGTGTTAAACTGATGCCATCACGGGTTCAGGAAGGCTGGGAACACTGTCTCTGCTGAAGGGAAAGGCGATGGCCTGTGTGCTGCAGTGGCTCACGTAAACATACACGGGATAAACAGCATCTGCTGGCTGGCATGTGTGAGGCACTGGACGAGGATGTATGGCCAGCTCAACATTCCATTCTTAAAAAAAGGCTTCCAGTGTAATAAGGCCAACAGGAGGGATGGCTGTTTTGGAAAACTGAGAAGATGAAAGAAGAAAATGTACCTCCAACCTGCAGCAGCTCTCCAGTTCCTCTTCCATATCTCCTCACACTGTGCTCAAAAGCTTCTTTCAGTGTGGAGCCTTTTAATGTCACTATATCAAAACGACCTCCAAATGGTAAAACAGACAGCAAATCTTCCACAGTAATGCTACCTGGGGGAAAGAGACTTCGTTCACTTCTTGGTTTTGGGTTTTTTGTTGTTGCTGTTGGGGTTTTTTTTGGTTTCTTTTTTTCTTTGTGTTGTTTACAGAATTATTTTAGGATTGTTTAACATCAAGTGTTTGACAAGGAACACGGCAAATACAGTTTAAGAAAACGAGGGCTGGTAGAATTGAGAATCACACATTTTGTCCCAAAGAACCTGCATCTTTCATTGTCCAGCAAGTATCAAGACCTATAAATCAGAATTTGATGTAACTGCATGTATTGCTATTCAAACAGAACTACTAAAAGAGATGACAAACCACCAACCTAAGATGAAGAAACACAGCTATTTATACTACATCAGGCAATTTTTCTAGTTGATTAAGATTTACTCCTAGTCCTACAGAAACATTTAGCTAAACTGAGAAAGCCGTTTGTTTTCAAGTTGCATTTATGTGGTATCAGGAAAATAAAAACTAAAACCTGAGCATTCAGAAAAACCCAGAATTTACTTACTCTACAGCAGGCTACAAAAGGCTCACAGCGACCATAGCGGATGACCCTGTACAGCAGGAGACATTTCTTTGTTCCAAGGCAGCAAGGAGAGAGGGAAATTATAAAAAGCACTGTGTACAAACAATGCTAGAGACTTCTATCAATGTCAGCCTGAGTGCAGTTGTGCTCAAATGATGGATAACCATTTGAGAAAGTTTGAAATCGCTTCTAATCATTGTGCAAGCCCCATCAAAACAAGCCCATACCTGGCAGTGTTCAGGCTGGCATAACTTGATTCCTTCTTCCTGACAAAGTTGTCATTCAGCTGGTGATGTTACGTACCATTAGTGCTCTGCTCATCAATGGGTGACCGTATCCCACCGCCATTCAGGATGCACATTGAAACATGGTTCCACGTCTTTTGATCCGGATGCCCGACATTCTCATAAAGCTACCAAAGGAAAACGTTTAAACAGATTTTATCTTCGCTTACTATAGGCTCTGGAAATTTACACCAAGTGCAATCTGAGACTGAAAAGAGACAGAAAAGTTTTATATCTTTTTTTGACATTATCTTCAGCCCCATTGTAAAATACTTAGTTATTAAAAAAATCCAAACAAGTATTTTGCTTTTTTTAAATTCTTAACATGAAAAATATTTGCCTTTTACTGTACTGAACTCTTGGACTTTGCCCTAGTCTGTGTGTCTATGGCATGGCCAAGGCAGGCCAGCTGAACAAAGGAAAAGTGATTTTTGATTTCAATGACTGTGGCAAGGACAAATGATTTAAGCACATTTGGAGAATTAGGAAGTGAAGAGGACCTTAAATATTGTTGTTCATTAAAATCACTTAGGGAAAGCATAAATTAATCGTGTTGCAGGGAATTAAGTTTTTTCAGCTTCTCTGTGGTTGGTTTTTAATGTTTGGAATGGTCTTGGCTAACTAGAAAGATGTAGAACAGTGGAAGAACAGGAAACAGGCATAATAGATCAGAAAGTCCACTGCACAGCAGTACGTCCCCAGCAGTTCAGTGGCGAGGCTTTGACAAAATGCAAGGACAGAATAATATTTGCTTGTGACATCCTTAATAGTAAAGAAAATGGAGACCAGATATTTACTCAGTTGCATAAAGATAACGAGCCTCCAGCGTTAATCCTCAGAAATAACTGAATGGAACAGGAAAAGGCTGAGAAAATGACGAGGATAATAGAAAGGATGAACTGGTTCCACACAGGAGTCACTACGGTCGTGACTGTTCAGTCTCCCAGAGAGAGAAGTATGGGAAGCACATGACAGAAGCCTATAAAATGAAGACGGGCATGTGGAGGCTGGGTAGGAATCTCTGTGTTTTCTCATTTCAAGAATGAAGAAAAACCTAGAACATTCAGAGAGGGGTGACAAGGATGGTCAAAGACACAGAGAAGCTTCTGAATGTACAGTGATGTAGACTTGCACTGTCTGACCTGATAAAGAGATAATGGAAGGAAATATTCAAGAAGGCTATAAAATCATGAGCGGTGTGAGGGTGGACAGGGAGCAAGTGTTCCAGTGCAAGGACCTCTTGCCCACCAGCAGTTATGCAGGCAGTGGGCAGCAGGCTGCACACCAACAAGACCAAGGTCTTTGCAGGATGTGCAGGTCCGTGGTGGAACACCCTGCCACCAGCTGCTGGGAAGGCTGGAGGCAGGCAAAGGGCAGTGGAGCTGCTCTACGGGAGCTAATCCCCGCTCTCTCCCACTTGTTTCTTGCCCTCTCCACAAGTTCCAGTTGAGCCAGTAAATGGCAAGAGACCATTTCTGCCACGGGGAATCCCTGAGCTGCAAGCTGGTGGGAGACATGGGCAGATCTGAGTACAGTAGCTCCAAAGACTTGTCCAGAAATATGCTGTTCCCCTACCATCCCCACTCTGTCATTCTTGGAGACAAAACTTTGGGATGAATGATGCTGTCATCTGTTCCAGGTGGGTCACTGCTCTGCTGCACCCCTATGTGAAGTTTGTGACCTCTGACTTGCAGCTGTGTAAATGCTTTGTGCCTCCAGCTTAGTCAGCAAAGTTATGCCCTGAGGCCAGATCCATGCTTAGGTTTGTAACTCATAATCAAAGGATTGCAAGTTCACAGCCCTGAGCTGAGGCAGCTTAAAAGAGGAGCTCACACAGTGCTGTTATCAATTTCCCAGCCTTTTCACATCTGAGTCCCTTTAAAGTCCTTTGTAAAATGCCATCTAGGCCTGCCAACCTTTTATTCTGAGATTTTGGGCTACTGTTTTGAGATGCATCACTGAACTCAATGGACCTCTGTTTTAACCCAGCACAACCATTCAATCAGTCTTCTGCAATTCTCAACCTCTTCATTTCTCAGGACAACTGTAAATATTAAAACTCATGGAACAGGCTGGTCTATTTTTTACCTTCATACCTCTGACCATATGTCAGCAGACCGGAAAGCAAGTATAGAACTGATAAGGCAACGTGTAGAGAAATCTGTGTATCTACTGGTGACTGCAGGTGGTTGTCTAGAAACACTGATTTAACTAAAATAGAATTTGACCCCCCTAAGACAAAATGTATATCAAGAAAATCTACATACTCCAGAAAGATTACAAGGTTACTTTCTTTAAGGTTGTAAAGTGCAAAATCATTTGTTCACATTTTTCAAATAAAGATATTAAAAAGTCCAGCAGGAAAAAAAAAAAGGCAAGATACTGCAATTCCAGGACAACTGCATGCAGAATACCCAAACATTAATCTGATTTGGAAATTAGCCCATGAACTAAGAATTATTTTAAGACTACAATAAGAGCAATAACATGGACAAGATAAATGGCTTTGGGGACATATCTAAGTGAAAACTCATGACTATTAATTGTCCCCTAACTTTCCCTTTATGGGAAAGTTAATTTTCTGGAAATAGTCACATTAGTGAATGTTTTTCCCTGAAACACTTAAATGAAATGGTGCTGCTGCAGGGCAGTAAAACAATCAAACTTAGAAAGTTTAAAAACTGGAAGTGCCTTCTTGTAAAAAGACTTTTCCGGAGTTATGTGACTGTTAAAGCCCAGCAGTGCCTGTCAGAACACAGTGGGGGCTAGTGGCTCCTTCTGTCCCCAGCTGGGTGTCCGGCCTTTCCCACCCTCACCTTGCTTCAGCTGGCACCTTTTGGGCTCTTCGGGGGGACAGTTCTTGTCAGCAGCTTGACAGAAAATTACCCAGGTTTGTTTTCTGTGCCAGTGCACTGAAGTGACAGCAAAGCCTGGTGAGTAATGAGAGGACAGAGGGTGAGTGCTGTGAACAGCAGCCAGTAGCAGGAGAGGGCCAGGGGAGCTGAGTGCTCCTCCTTGGTTGAGGAATGGGCTCTGAGATCAAACTGCCCTGTCTCTTAAAAGTGCAGCCTCAAAGCCAGCGGTGAAACAGCTGTTCTCTCTATGAGGCTATGCAAAAAGCATAAACTGCTCCTTACTCTCTACAGCAACACTCCTTATACCGTCGCTTCTGCCAGGTCTTTCTAGGGGCTTGATGGATGTTGCACTGTTGAAAAGCACAGAGCCCATGTGCTGATAGTTTGGATCTGGATGGCTCTGGAGTAACCCTTAGATGCAATTGCCACCTGTGGTGGAAACATCTTACCATAGCATCACAAAGCAGATTTCCCATGTTACATTCTTGGAAACGGCACGCTTGGCTTGTTCCATTCAGGAAAACACTAGTTTTTCCAATCTCTTCAGAATAATTCCCCAGGTTTTCTCTCCATTTTTCCACTTCTTCCTTAATGTACTCATCTGTAGAGTAATATAAAAGTGTAAAATAAGCATCATACATATCTCATATTAATGGCAATTCAGTGAATACAAACCTTAAGAAAACAAAAGAGTTCATGATTCTAAAAGGTTACACTTTTCATAAAAGCTTCTCAAGCAACATGGCAACTATATTCACTTCAAAAAAAGCCTGTGATGGGAGAAGGCAGGACAGGACAATCAAGGGAATAAGCCAGTCCTGTGCCACAGCAAGGTTATCTCCTCTCTACTTTTGCCCAGTTGTGTTCTAACCTCTGACTGATGGGGTTTCTAGTACCTACCTTGACAGGTGGGAGAATTTTTAATATACAACTGAGATTGGTCTTTGACATAATTTTCCCCCTCCCTTTAACGTTGTGCTAGAAGGAAAACTAGCTCAAATATCAATGTCAAGGAATAAATCCTTTATAGAAATTAATTCTCTATGCGCATCTGCCTCTTGAGTGAAAATTTAATTATTTCAGAAAAAAACAAAAACCAATTTGTATATGCAGGCAAATCTCACAACTATTTAATATCAGCTATTAGTTTTAATCAATTTGTCACACCTGTCAGCAAGAACAGCATTTATAAAATTATACAATCAATGTATCTGAATTTTCACTTTACATTCTCTCTGTGAAGTCAGTAAAAGTCTCTTTACATCATCTCACTACATTAATAGGTCATGACAATAACACAGTAAATATCCATGAACAAATAATTTTTAAAGGATTTGTTTTACAAATACTCAGATACGCTGATAAAAGCGCAGAACTTCATACAGCAAGCACTGGAGAAGAAACAGAGATTAGAAAACCAGCCCTGGGTAATTACAGAGCTGACAAAAA
>VYZQ01048080.1:59362-81992 GCA_013400655.1 Mystacornis crossleyi | reverse complement strand
AGGGTCAGCTAGAGCAGGTTGCTAAGGACCGCATCCAGATGGCTTTGAGACTCTCCAAGGATGGGGACTCCACAGCCTCTCTGGGCTACCTGTGCCAGTGCTTACTCACCTACACAGTAAAAAAGTGTTTTCTTGTGTTCAGACAAGACCCCCTGTCTTTCAGTTTCTGCCCATTGCCGCTTCTTCTGTCACTGGGCACTGCTGAAAAGAGCCTGACCCAGTCTTGCTTACTCCGTCCCATCAGATATTTATTCACATCTATAAGATGCCTCTGAGCCTTCTGTTCTCTAGGCTAACTCGTTCCATCTCTCAGCCTCTCCTCATGTGACATGCTCCAATTCCTAAACTACCTTCCTTGCCCTTCACTTAACCAGCTGTTCTATGTCCATGTCTTTCTTGTGCCGGGGAGCCATGAACTAGAATTGTCACTCCAGGTGTGGCTTTAACAGTGCTCAGCAGATGGGAAGGTTCACCTCTCTCAGGCTTTTGGCAACGTTTTTCCTAATGTCTGCAAAATTCTAGACACAGCAAATGATTTTGTATTATTTTTCTACAAAAGCAGTAGAATTTATTAGAGAGAAATAAAGAAGAAACCATAAAAGTCACCTCATTTTTTGACAGGTCTTCATGAAGAGACTGAGCTCTTATTGTCAGTATTTCCAACCTTTAGTGGTCATTTTCTGATTTGCACACATTTGATTTGTAATAATGAAATATCTGACACTTTTGTTCAATCAACAGTGTGTGGGAAGCCCAGTCTAGTTCAATATATTATATCCCAAAGTTGAAATGATACATGAGAGCCTTGAAGAGAATTTTATTGCCTGGTTAGTAAGAATTACCTTTGCTTAGTAACATCCAAAGTCTTGTCACTGACAGGCATCCTATTAAACCAATTTCTCTGAAATCCTGTCTAGAGAAGACTGCTGTGAAATCTAGAAATGGAATATCAATATAGCTATTGTAACACATCAGGTAAATTACTTTCCTAAACTTGAAAAGCCAATCATTATAATGGAATCCACTTTTCTTCTCAGTTCGTAACAAAGAATGTTCACTTGTTGTCATGCATAGGGCATCATAACATATGCCCTATGCATGACAAATGCATATTTCTTTATGATTCTAGACCTCCCCTCAATCTTAGGAACCAATATCTTCCTTTTATACTGACCAAATGCCACATTCTAAATTTCTCAGTTCCACAAATACTCCCTTTTCACTATCTGTAAGCAATCATGGTTGTTTGTTTCCTTGCATGAGGCAAAGTGAAAGAAGAAACAAGCAATTCAGAGAGTTTTCTTGTAGGTTGCTTGCCTAGAAGAGTGGTGCTCTTTCTCAGACTGATGGAAGACTGGGGATAGTGAAAGCTCTGAAGCAGTTTTCAGTCTCAGTGGGTTGGCCATTTAAGGGATAGCCATGAAGGATGAAATATCCTGTAGCATCAAGGGCTCAAAGTAATTTCTCACGATAAGTTAATGAAAATGGGACACTGAGACCTCCCTCTCTCAAGAAGTTGAAGGATTTAAAAAATTTCAAAGACCAACAAAATTCAAAGTAAAATATATTTTATCAACATATAATTTTCAAGAGCAGGGTTTTTTTTGACTCATGACTTTTCATTTCTTTAAGTTTGCTGGTGCCACAGTATTTTAAGAGAGAGAAAAAGGTCAGAGCTTGCTCTAGCATGAGAAGAAATGGAAACAGTCCTTTCCAAGGCAGAGAGAAAACACTGGCACAAAGGGATTTCATTTCAGGTAGGAATTTCAGGCCCTGTTCTGGACAAGATCTGGTATTATGCATAACTTTATAACGAATGTCAATATCCTGCAGCGATGAACATTTTAAAAATCATCTCAGGCAGAAGTCCTGGGCTTCCTTTAAATATATTTTATAAAAAGAAAAACAAGAAAAATGCAAGCAATAAATGCCCGTACCTCTAAATAACAAACAAGCAGTTCCATTGACAGCCAACCTTATGGAGCCTGCTTTTGGATGACAGTTTTGATTCTCTTGTGTCAAATAATGCAGCTGAGTTCACACTTCCACCTGTTATTTACTGGGCAGACAAATCTGAGTCTCCTCTATCTGGTTGCTGATTTTTGTAAAATCCACAGGAGCTCAGTGTTTTTAAACCTCTCCTTTTTTGTCCGGCTTCTTTCAAATTGGTCAAGAGATTCAAATGTTACTGCTGGAGTACTGACAGAAGAGCAGTGCATTTGCATAGCTTGGGTTTCTTCAGAAAATAGACTAGAAACCCTGTCCCACCCCCATAGGTCTCTAATTATTCCTTTTGCTCTTCTCAGTTCCCTCCTGTTTAGCTGTGTATTTCTGGCATGACAGTTTCCAGAAAATCATCCCATCCTTCAGGTGCGGCTTGCCAAAAATGCATAAACAGGAACTGTCACCTTCCTCCTCCCCGACATGATGTTTCTGTATGTGCAGCTCCAAATCAGATCCTTTTAGTTGCACCAGTGCATTTTCAAACTCCTATCAGATTTGAATCCATTATGAGCTGATTTTTATTTCAGTCAGACTACTTTCCAGATGTGTTTGTTAAATAATGATTTTTTTAACTCAGAACTACTAACAAGGTTCTAAGTTCAATAACATTTTCCAAGATACTAAGATCAGTTTCCACTTTTTCCCCTGCAAGTAAAAGAAAGTGGAAAAGTGATGTAACTGACACCACCCTCCATCCTGAAAAATCATCATCTGCTTTTTGTTTCTCTTCTGAACCTATTGTGTAAAGCTGATAGTGTAGACAGATTCAACCCCATTTAGTTCAGAGGAACTCTGCATATGGCCATTGCATAAGAAAGACCCTATATTTGTAATATCTTTTTTATATATTTCAGTAAGGCTGAGAAGCGTTAGAGCTCAGACAGAACAAATAGAAGCCCAGTACTTTTAGTCAGCAATCTGGAAGTCAGAAAATTTGGAAAATTTTCACTCAAACATTGAAATAGCACAACATTTTCTGTAATTGTGAACCATATCTTTTTGGAATAAGAATTTAATTGTTGCTCCAGTGTTTCTGGTGAATATGTCTAACATAATAATAATAATAAATAATCTGTTTACTGCCAGCTGGAGTATCTTAATATTATTTTTGCTCCAAAAGAAAATTTTCAATAAAATCTTGAATGTTTTATGCTATGACTGAGGTAGATAGTGCAGTAAGGGTAAAATCTAAATGACCAAAATCACCAAATAAACAAAGTGCTAAAGTACACTGAGGTCTCCTGCTATATATGTAGCCACAAGCCCTCCAAAAGCTGCCAACAACTCAGAAATACTATTGTCGAGAGAATACAAGAGAATCCTGCAGTTTTATCAAGCTTAATTGGCAGTAAACATCTGATTCCCTTGACAGACTGTAAGGAAGCGGCAGGTAAGAGGATTGCAGTGACAGAGAATGGTGTCATTTTCCAAAGCTGTTCATACAGTGGAGGATGTGCTAGGGCAAGTTCAGTCATACAATCTATTGCAGTCTTATTGTAATCTCATCCGTCTCTACTCACAAATTGCAAGATACTGTAAAATTCAGTGTTAGTACTAAAATGGGCACAAGAGTCCTGATGGAACAGTTTGCCTTAAAAAGTAGTGGGGCAGAGTTTGTAGGAGAAAGTATCTTTAATTATCCAATTGACATAATCAGAAGAGATGAACAAACTTTAAGGCACACAAGCCCTTTTACATTCAAAAAGAAATTGCAAAATTCACGCTAAGCAGCGCCTGGAAAGAGTTGCTTTGAACTTAACTTCATTATTTTAATCAGCCAGACAACATGAGGAGAAAAAAAGAGTGTTTGAAATATATGGAATAAAGAGGATATTTGTAAGAGGAGTAAAGCATATTTGGAAAAGGGAAGGAAAGACAGACAGAAAAATAATTATTACCTGTGAAAGAAGATGTCAGATGAGAGGCAAGAACAACCAGATGTCATAAAACCAATATGCATACTGAGTTAATGACTTCAAACAAAATGTAGTTTCATCAAAATGAAAGCATTTGTCAGGAATGTGTCAGTATCAACTGCATTGTTCAACTGGAGAAAAAATCTTTTGTTTCTGTGGTGTAGAACTTCTTAATTTTGATTCGTTTTGTTTGAACTTTATACTATACTAAATTCTTGAAAGAACAACCACCGATGAAAAAGATGTGACATATATATTGTATTTAAGAAGTCAAACACTTCAGTGTAAGAGGTACAGTTGTATTACAGAGAAAGCATGAAAATCAAAGTTGTGATAATTCCAAAGCAACATTTTTGGGGATGTTTGTTTTGCAAATAATTTTGATTTTTTTCTGTTCCAGTTCAGTACCCTGAAAAAAGGAAAAAAATCACATCAGAGGGAACCCTGCTCTCAGCCAGCTGTACCATCTTTATAGCTGGGGAAGCTGAGGCAGGGATTGGGTAAGTGACATTATCCAAGTCATCAAGTGAGTCACTGGAAATGACAAGGAAATTGCAAAGGGTCACATCTAATTCCTGTGGTCCTACTATTCATTTGCATTCCACATCCTAGGGTGCTCTTACAATCAAGCTGAATAATCTATGTAGTTACTTCTCTTAGTCTTTCTTCAGTTGCTGTAACTGAGTCACAACAAAGACTTGTAGTCCACCACACTACAGAGTAAAATGTGATCTTAAACAGGTCATTTAAATTATTTCTTTCAGTATAGATCTGTAAACCAGCTGTTTCCTTTTCTCTTTCAAAAATGTTATTTTTGTTACCAAAAAGCTGCTTCTTATTTATTTGTTAAATATATTTTATCTACTTATATATATAATCCTCTCTATTTGTTCTGAGTCTTTAGCTAAACACATACTTTTTAATGCAAAAGGAAGTACCAAACTGTCAAGAGGGAGGAAATTCAGAACCATGGCACCTAAATCAGTGTGTCCCCATCAAAAGCCTTGCCCTGAATAATCTTGTTTCAACATTCAAACAATACAATATACAGTTAATATGAAGTTCCATGCTTCATAAATGAAAAACACAGGAAGAAGTTTGAATTCACTGATGCCTGAAGATTATGTTCCAAAAATTAATTCCCACTGGTCTCCAATAGTCATTTGGCTGCCAAAGAATTATACCAAAGAATTATATTTACTGATTAATTTGCAAGTCACCTTTAAAAGCTGAAATGCTGAAAGCAAAGATGAAACTCTAGCTAGGTTTTCTCTGCGTCTCAGGGTGTATGAAATTATGTACTGAATTCCTAAAAGAGAGGTCTGTGATGTCTCATCAATACTTGGGATTCAACATGGCAAGGAATATCTGTGAAAGTGTAGTTTTATGTTTAGAATAGAATCAGAATTATATAAGTTGAAACACTTTTTGTGGTGAAGGCATAATTAGAGAGGAGATTTTTACAAGTAGCAGAATGTCTTCAGTTACAGTCAATATTGTTACCTTTTGGGCTAAAAATGAAATCGAAGTGCCAGAACAGAAGATTATCAGGATGAGGAAAATGGAGTAGAATTAATGATTTTGCAATGAAGGTGAGAGCATTCAGGTCTCAGCAGAGCAGTAGAGAAACAGAAGATGGAACTCAGATGTTGGTAATAGTAGAGTGAGAGTAGCAGGCTCCAGGGTCAGAACAAAACAGCATAAACTCTGCTGCAGTCTGAAAGTAAAGGAATTGTACCAAAACTACTGATGATATGACTGAACAGCTACCAATTTACAACTGGTTTAGTTCCTTATTTTTAACTGATGGAACAAAAATAGCCAGTGGCATGCTGTGATCCTAGTGTACAAAATATAATGGGATGAAAAAAGTGTACCGTGCAATTGTTACAGTAGAATTCTGTGTTTAGTTAGAGCTTAGAAGCAAATTAAATTAACAAACTGACCACCTTAAAAAGTAGCACAGAAGCTTGGTTGAAATGCTGGACCCAAAGAGGAAGGCTATAGAATGGGGTCAACACTATCAGCCTTCCAGCCAAGAGCAGAGACAGGCTGAATTAAAATGTAAGAAGCCATCTGAACATGATGCAGCAGTGTGCCCAGGTGGCCAAGAAGGCCAATGGCTTCTAGCCTGTGTCAGCAACAGTGTGGCCAGCAAGGCCAGGGCAGTGATTGTCCCTCTGTACTCGGCACTGGTGAGGCCACACCACAAATCCTGTGTCCAGTTCTGGGCCCCTCAGTTCAGGAAGGACACTGAGGTGCCAGAGTGTGTTCAGAGAAGGGCAACAGAGCTGGTGAAGGGCCTGGAACACAAGTCCTGTGAGGAGCAGGGGAGGGAGCTGGGGTTGTTTAGTCTGGAGAAAAGGAGGCTCAAGGGAGACCTTTTAGCTCTCTACAACTGCCTGAAAGGAGGTTGTAGCCAGGTGGGGGTCAGCCTCTTCTTCTGGGTAACAAATAATAGGAGAAGAAGAAGTGGCCTCAAGATATTTTGGAGGAAGTTTAGACTGGATATTAGGAACAATTTCTTCATGGAAAGGCTTGTCAAGCATTGGGACAGACTTCCCAGGAAAGTGGTGGAGTCACCATCCCTGGAAGTGCTCAAAAGGTGTGTGGATATGACACTTGGCGATATCATTGATTTGTGCCCACAGCAGTGCTGCGTTAACAGTTGGACTCTGATGACCTTATAGATCTTTTAGAATCTTAATGACTCTGTGACTCTAAAGTCAGAGAGTTGCTAAGGACAAAAAGACACTTCAGTTACTGTGTAGAAGAGAGAAACCTCACTCAGGGTCATAAACTGTAGATGAAATTGTCAATGATTCTTTCCTGGATCAGCTGGGTAGCAACCCCACAAGAGGAAATGAGCCCTTGACAAAATAGTGGCAAAGATCTCTTCCAAACTTTCCTCTGGAAGCACAGTTCCAGAGAGAATCGTAACTCAGATCCAGCATCCATGACACAAAAAAGCAAAAGATAAAATCTTCACCTCAATTGTGCCATCCATTAGGCAATAAAGAATTAAGTTACAGGTGGTTTAGAGTCTGGAGAACACCAGAGTGGAAGCACAATAGCATTGCTTACCGTATATTAGAAGAGGCTTGGAAACTGGCAGAAGGAAGATGAAGTGGCTAAGCCACATTCTTAGAATACAGAAAGCGTAATTTAAAAATCTGAAGTTGCATTAAAAAAAAAAAAAAAGAAAAAGAAAAGGAGCATAAATTTGGGTAGATGAAATGTGAAAATATAATCAAGCAGATCAAAAAAGAATCAGACTACTTTCCTAAAAGAGCTAAAATTAATACTACATTTTTCTCTTAGGACATCAGGAAAAAAATGTCTGGCAAACATTTTGTAGCACTTCCTTAACTGGAGTAGAAAAGGAAAAGTCAGAAGGGTAAGACCATGGAGAGAAGCTAAATAGATTATTAGCATCCAGATTCATTATAGAAAAGACAGGAGATTACAACAGAGGCCTCATTTTTTAAGGGGAACTCAGTGAACCATTTGTCTGAAAACTGAAGCAACTTTGGAAGGGATTACAGTTCAAAGAAATACAATGAAAAGTAGCAAATACCAGGGCTGGGTGGTATACACCTAAAAAATTAAAGAAGAAATAGATTAATTACTGATGGCACTGTGTATTCATTCCGTCCACACCTGATGATGATTATGAGCTTGAAAAGTGAAAACTTGGCTCTGCCTTGTAATCCTCTTGAAGTTCTCTGATGTGACTAAAAAGTATGAGGTTCTGTGTGATCCTGCTGATACAGTTTACTGGGATTTCCAAAAGACCTTGACAATATCCTTCAAGAAAGGACACTGAAGAATCACGGGAGAAGATGGAAAATTCTGTCTTAAAGGTATAGACACCTGTAATAATTTAGGTTTGAATGGACTTCTGGAGATCATATTGTCCAACAGCCTGCTCAAAGTAATGCCTGCTAACAGCTTAAAGAAGGTATCTTGGGGTCATGAACAGTTAAACTTTGGATGTTCTGAAGGATAGCAATCCCACAAACTCTTTGGGTGTCTTGGTGCAGCGTGAAAAAAGTCTTCCTTTTTTCCAGTCAGAATTTCCCTTGAAGCAACTTGTGTCTGTCACCTCTTCTCCTTTCAGTGTGAACCTATGAGTTCACCTCTGTGTTCTCTATAATCTCACCTTAAAAAGCCAAACAAAGCCATAAGATTTCCCTTTAGCCTTCTCTTCAAGCTGAACAAACACAGCTATAAGTAAAATATAATAGGAACTAATAGTCAAAATTCTCAGTAAAAGAAGAGAGCTTGACAGAATTTTGTGATGGGACCCACATACTTTAGCAAAGCCCCAGTGACCTGGAAAAGGGCATGAACAGTGAGATTCCAAGGTTTCCTGATGATACAGTTATCAATGTAATTGGAACTAGGGCTGAGCATACAACTGCTGAAATATCTTATGAAGCCTCATGACAGAGGAGTAAAATGGCTTCATGACAGAGCAATAAAACATTTTGTGAAATGCTGTGGTGAAAAACAATCTTAGCTTCATATATCAAACAGTGGACTTTGACTTGACCATTACCACTCAGAAGTGAGAGAGTCTTCAAGGTTAGGATAAATAGTTCCAAGAAAGCACTATCTCAGTGCTCAGCAGCAATCAAAAAATAAATCAAATGCTAGGAACTATTAGGAAAGGAGTAAAGAACAAGACAGAAAACACTGAATTAATGGATGCTTCTTGTACTTTGAGTACTACCTGCAGTTTTGGTCTCCTCGTTTAAGAAAGGACACATTAAAGCTTAAAAGAGATCCAGAGAAGGACGTTTTTGACAATCAAATAGTAAAGAATGGCTTCTATACAATGAATGATTAGGTGGGCTGGAATTCTGCAAAAAAAAAGGATGATTTGTGGGGATGTGAAAGAGATCTACAAAATTTTAAGTGGAATGACTGAAATGGATAGAGAGCAACTATCCACTGTCCCTTCCAGGGATATTAGGCATCATCAAACGAAGTTTGGGATGGTAGTTCCTCACATTTTGGGTTTCAGACCTGTGGAAATCCTTGCAGAAGATATAGTGAAAGAAGTTTATATAAGTTCAGGGCAAGAAGTACTTGGAGGAATGACTCCTAAAGGGTTGCTAAATAAACAAAGTATAAAAGAGTTGGGAAATCTAAGGTTAAAACTGTAAGAAGCTGGAAGACTATTAAAGGTAAAAAACATATATACTTATGTGATTCTTATTCTTCCCTAAATGTGAACTAGGATCACTTTTAGAGACAGAGAGACATTTGTTTTGAATCAGTATGGCAGTTCTTATGTTCTTCCTACTTGGCTTTTTTTTTTCCTTAAATAATCATCCTCATAATTAGCTCCACGTTTCTTCTGGGTTATGCAGCTGCCCAGCCTGTCTTGCTCCATTCCAGTATCAGCTGACATGTAGCCTAGAGTCTAGTCCATTTTATTGCTTTCCAAAACAAAGAAATACATATTTTATCACAACATAACAACTTTTACTCCAACCACAGAATAAAATAAACCCAAGTGATGTGTTTTCTAAGCACAGTCTGCTCCAGTATACACTCAGAACGAAGAGATGTTCAATATCTCATTAAACACAATGCTTAATATATCTTCTGTGTTGACAGAATGGAAAAAAAACGCCTTTGTAAGACTGGAGATAGATGAGATTTCCTTATTTAAAAAAGCTCAAGCCAGTCCTGTAAAGGATGTTTGATAAATTTTTTACAGTGACCTGACCCAAGCCAGATGCTCTGAAGAAAACCCCAGAGAAATCTGCCAGCTGCTGCTGGTAGAAACTAACAAAATGGATGTCAGACTAAATAGCTCCTTATATTCTGCAATGGACTGGGGTTAAAAGACACATATAGATCTTTGTCTTTTAACTGGTGGTACTATAGCACATAGGTAGACTGATGAGAGACTGGTATTAAAGAAAAGCCTTGGTCAGCAAGGAGACAGAAAATACAAACTTCATATCCTGGGAAAGGATCGTTGCTGGCCTTCTTACTTCATTTTAGGGAATCTATATTTTTTCCATTTTGATTTAAAAATCCACATTGTTTTCAATCTAGTGGCTGTACCACAAATGAAAAATCAGGAAACCAGAAGTCAAACCTATTAGACTTCAAAATAAAATAACTTCTTTCTGAGAGCCAGAGATAGTCAAAGGAAAGGTAAATCCATTTGCGTTGTGAGAGTTGACAGGATCAGTCCTAGGAGAATCTTCCTCAGACTCAGAAGCATCACAGACCAGAAAAGTATTGATAATAATGAAGAGAGGCCCAAGGAAATCATAGTGATTATACTAAAGCTGTCTCAGTATTAATAACTACCGACCACCATTACTTAATTTATGCAGTTGTACTGAAGCAAACCTATAGAAGAGATGTAATGTATGGACGTGGTGCATAGTAACTTACAGTCTTATAGAGAGTATAGTAGTTTAGGTTATAATTCACATTAACAGAAGGTATTTGCCTTTCAGGGAAGGGCAGGCATTGCATCTGCTACAACTCAATTTAACGGTAAGTGTTTCTTTGAAACAGTTTTTTCGTTCTATAATAGTGCACCCTAGCATGAGTAGTTCTCTGCTTAAGTGTTTCTGTAGAGGCAACAGCTCCTACAGAGGTGCAGCTACCAAAGAGAGTATCCCCAGAGAGGCAGCACATCAGCTGAATGTCTTCAGGCATAGTCGTGATGTAGCTCACATGTTTCTTGCACAGCCTCGTGTCCTCAGACCACCCTGCTAAGTCTACTGACTTCCTGCAGCGTGATCCTGGCCAAAATCTGGGAAGCACACCTGAAGTTCTGCGAGAGTTCTTACCCCAGAAGCTGCAACTGGCAATTTGCAGATCAGTAGCTTAGTGGGTATCTGGCAGCATGGAGGGCTTCCTCAGAGACGTGGTGCTGGAATTGCAGGGATAGAGCCCCTTCATGCCACGCTCAGAAGAAGCATACTGGCAGGCAGTCATGGTAGCAAGTGCTTTCTGGGCACTCAGACTCCAGATGATGCACTGGCTTGCAGCTGGTGGGCCTAGATAGGTCTGAATTGTTAGGAATAGGGGTACAAACCCTGGAGAGCTCAGCAGCAATGGCAGTCTCTGCCCTGCAGCAGCTGAGCTACAAGCTGAAGACAGGATGACTATTATATTGCTGAACTAACATATAGTTAAGATGTCTGTCTAGACTTCCTAGTGCTTTTTCCTCATAGGTCATAAACATGCTTCATTCTGACTCTCCTCTTTTCCTGGCACTCTTTGAAGTGAAATACCCCTAGCATGCATCCCATCAGGCTCAGAGATCCTATTATTTTGTTTAGACCCTTACCTCATCTTGGCTCACAAAGACTCCATCTCGTCAGACCTCAGAAGCCTACTTTACCTGAAGCTTAAGACTGACTTACAGCACTGAGTAAGGAAATTGCCATTGAATCAAGGCTAGTGCCACATCTCCCATGAACTGTTCAGAAGTTAATTCCTTCCCTGAAGAGTGGGACGTTTAAGCATGCAGCCAGAGTGTACCAGGAGAGGGAAGCATATCGAGAAACTGTATCTGCCAGCATGAGAAGTGATAAGTCTCAGCCAAGGACTGCTGCTAGTGTGGCAAAGGAGAGTGTAAGGAGACACTTAAAAGGAATTAATGAGGTGGCTTTGTCACTATTTACAGCATTTTCTCTTGGTGTGAAGGGCACGAGGGATTAGAAACCACAGATGATGTTTGGGTTTTGTTTGTGGTTTGGGGGTTTTTTGTGTTTTGTTTTGTTTTGTTTTTTAATTTAATAGAAAGTGGCAACTGGGAAATTGATTGAAATGAAAAAAAAATTGAAGTCTGAGTCCTAACACTGCTGTTTGAAAGACATAGCCTAGCCTTTGTTGGAAATTGCCAAGTGAAATGAAATGTTACTGATATGCCCCAAAACATTAAAAGGATCAATTTACATTATTTTGTTTCCCAGGAAATCTTCCTGTATGTTAAAGTTTCATGTAAGACAAGGTAACAAGACAGCACACCTTTGGCTCCCAGCTACTCTTGTAGCCAGGAGATATTAAGCCTCAGAGCTTTCTTTTAGCCCTTATTCTATCAGATGGCATTCACAGAGCCTATGGCCTGTGAATTGAATGACCTAATGGAAAGATTTCCTCCCTTCCAAATACTAGTAATAAGTAGGGCTTCTTTGAGAACATAACTGACTCTACGTATTGGATGTTCTTAAACATACTTGTCTTCTGAACTCTGAGTAAAGGGATTGGAGGTACCAAAGATGAAGAAATTAATCTGTCTGGATATTTTAAACTAGTTGAATAATCAGCCTTCTTTCCACCAAAAAGAGTAAATAATGTAGCACCATTGCTCATAGGCTTTCTGTTTTACCTATTTTAAGTGGTTTGACTAAATGTTTAGTGTGGCAAATATCAGTCCCTTTGATATCTTAAGTATATAGAATCACAAAAACAGCAAGTGAGAAGAGGCTTCAGGAAGTCCATCCTACCACCCAAAGTAGGATCAATTATTCGTTTATAGTCAACATTGCTGGTACACATTTGGCAATCCAGTTCCTAAGGACAGCTAAGCTATTCCAGAGACTGGCTACCTTTACTCTCAGAAAGCTACACCTATTGTCAAATCTAAGTCTGCTGCAATTTTAGCCCATTTTTCCTGGTTTGTACACAGAGGACATTCTCAGCCTCTTTGCAGAAACTTTAACACGTGTCCTGGTTTGGACAGGTGTCTGCTAAGGAAGGCAGGAGTCCCCCTCCCACCCCGGAATGGAAAAAAAAATGTAACCTCCTTCCTCCCGAACTATTATAATTTTGAAAATGAGGGGCTTTCAGGCAAATATATCAGAAATAGGAATAACAGGTCTTTACTTATATATATATATATATGTACAACAAGGCAAAGCAAAAAAAAAACAACAATAACTAAGGCAGTAACAAGTAATAGGAATCAGACCGCAGTGATGGCTGCTGGGGCTGTAAGGGCACTTTCCCTTTTGCTGCAGCGACGACCGGAGTTGACAAGGGCGCTCCGGAGCGAGGTCGGGGAGCACGGGGGAAACTTAACTTGCCCAAGCCGGGAAGGGATGGGAGGAAATTTCAGCAGCCCCTGGGCAGCCGGTCCTGGTGCTTTAGCAGGATTCCCTGGGAGCAGCGCGCTGGAGACGGCAAGGATGGATGCAGAAAAGTATCCGTATCCCGGGTGGCAGGCGAAATGCACAGAACTCCGAGGCCGCAGCCGGAGACTCCGGGACCCCTCGGCAGGCAAGGGGTGGTGCCCTCAGTGCTGTGTCTCAGCGAAAGCTCCAAAAGCAGCGGCGAAGGGGTGTCAGAGGCAGGGCAGGGCAGAAGGGCAAAACAGCAAAAAACACGGCCTCGCAGGAGATGAATTCTCTCCGCGGTGGCTGCAAGTCCCACTCCTTCCAAACGCCAGGAGAGCAATGAATCCCAAGCCCTTTTCCCCACCTCTTTTTTTTTCCAGTTCTAAATCTCGAGATATCTCTGCTCCCCCACCTGAGAAGACGCCACCAAGGCCAAGAAAAAGGACCATTGGGCCCCTCCCTTGTGGCTGGCTAGGTCCTTTGTTTTTCTTAAGTACCTCAGCAATCGCCCCTTAACATGGGGAAAAAATTCCTTTGAGAGGAGAAAAGAACACATGCAAACACAAAAAGAAAACCTTCTCAACCCCCAACAACACGTCTGAAGTATTACATCTGTTCTCAGTATTCTCTTCTGCAGTGTTCCCATCCTGGCAATTTCAGACTTACAAACAACCAAACTTTTAGAATTAAAATAGATTTCTCAATTTCCCTCCTCTTTGCTTCCTAAAACATGTAAATTTTATATTTAATGCTATCAGGAGGGAAGTGGCTAAACAATTCTTTTGAATCACTTGAGAGAAAGGTGCAGGAAAGTCATGGGCAAATGAAAAAGCCCACAACAACTGTACCTGTTCACTTTCTCATTTCACGTTTATTTGAACATAGCTTCAGTATTCTAATATCATGATGGAATTTAAGCATACTTTGATTTTGACAAGTGGGATCTATGATTTTAGATCATCTGTATTACAATCTGATCTGTGTTGGTGGAACTAAGATGAATCTAATAGGACCTCACGGAGATGTAATGATTTATCTGCACAGTCCATTTCAAAGTCTTTAGGTGCGCTGATTTACAACTGAAGTAGCCCCACTGAATTAAGTATTCTTTAAGTATAATATTACGAGAGTTACTATTATAATAAATTTTTATAACTGTTACCTACAAAATAATGCATAAATAATTTCTTACATATAAGCCAAGAAATTATTTTAAAAAACCCAAGTGTTAGAAGCATGCCTTAGAGTAACACATAAGCAAAAACTAGATAGTTACAAATTTCACTCAAAACTAGGAAGGACTAGCATTCTGATGAGATATTTATTTCTCCTTATGATTACAAATGCAGCTTATTAGACCAGAAGTCTGTCTTGCTGCTGAAGGTTACAGCTCTGCTGTAGCACTATAAATGCAAAGGTCAGCAATTGCTAGGGCCCATTTATACACTTGAAAGGGAAACAGAAGAAAGGTAGAAAGAGATTCTGTTTCTATTCCTGTTGAAGTTAACACAACAGTATCCTACAGGCCGTAGGTGTTGCTAGGAAAGTACTGCACAAGCTGGTCTGCCTCTTTTTTACTGTACTAGCTCTCTGCCTTCTACCAGCTGAGAATGCCATGGAAACAGAGGTTGGGAAGCAAAAGCTGGTCAGGTTGGGGAGCGGGGATTTTATTTTTTTTAGTACCAGTATCAAAGGAGACTTTCTTTGGAACTGCAGTGTGAAACATTCTGCCCCATTTCTAGTGATTTCTATGGCAATGACAGTGTTCCCACTGGACAAAGCGGGACAAAAAACCAGTATGACAAGGTAGGTGCAGGAATTGTTTGACTTGGTATCTCCTAAGCAGTACTTAAAAATCTGAGCGTATTTAGAAAAGTGAAGCATGCAGATGCAAAAACATCTTTGAATGTAAGCAAATAAACTCAGTTTAACTTACTCATTACTGGTGGACCCAGTGGAAGTTAATGAACAGCGTGCATTAGCAAGGGTGAACACCAACAATGAAAAAAAAATGGAAAAAAAATCTGGTTTTAATAGTGATAGTTTTATTTTAATTAATGATTTTTCTAATATATTAGCAAATATCTTGCAAAATAACATTGTCTTTCTAGTTGTCATGCTGTTATCACTTCTTGTCTGTGTCAATAAAAGCCTGATCTTAATGGCTGCAAACAAAGAAACATCGCTGCAGTATCTCAACCCATTTCAAAGGCCTGGGGTTGATAGGTCTGTAGCTCACAGTGAAGTTGCCATGATTTAACCTTTTGTCTTTGCAAGGTACTACCAGGACACACAGTTTTAACCTTTGACAAATGTGGGACAACACATATTCAGCGTTTTAGTTTGCAGGGAAGAATAATCAAACTAAATACTTCTAAAATTGCTGTTCTGGGTCCCAATGAGCTTAGTCAGTGATTTCAGTGGAATTAAGCTCCCTTGAGCCAATGAATCCAGATCTTCAAACATCTACAGTCGCTGTAGAATTGGTACAGCTCAGCTTACACTGTATGACAAACAGCTCTGTAACTTGCTACTATGGAGCTTCAAAAAACATTAACCAGTCCCTAATAATCTTATTTGGAAGTCAAACAGAACAAAAACCCTAGGATGACCTAACGACATGAGAAGACTAAACCCTTGCAGACAGTTGTCAGGGGAGAGTGTATGCCTGATTTTGTACGAATTTAAACTTGCACAGATTGTTAAAGTTTTGTTGTGCCTGATACTGTCTTGAGCTGGCAAGTCTACTGTCATTCATTCTTCAATGTTAAATGAAAATTTAAAGACAGCATTATCACTGAAATTGTTCAGTGGTATTTATCCATAAACATGCCATTAGTGACAAAGCATAACACATTGAATTACAATACTTGTAACAAAAAAAAAAAAAAAGAATTAATTAGCTGGTCTTGTGTTTTAAGGTTCGTCAATTTCCAGCCAATTAATAGTTTGTATTAAGCATATATTGGTGCCCTAAAATAGGCTGTTGATAAACAAGAAGACTTACACCAGGTAGTCCTTGGAGCTGCTTGCAGACATCTAAGAACATAGATCTGAGAGCTGTGAACAGTTCCATTTATATCATAAGAATTATTTTAGAGAATCAACAGTGCTAATCCAATTAAAATCATTAGCTACATAAAAAGAAGCATCTAGTGCAAAACCTGTAGATGCTGCAGACTCTTGCGTGGGCTTGACAGATATGACTACAGGGCATAAAGTACCCCAAGCAGAATATTCTGTGACATCTAATAGACATCAGATAAATTCGTTTGAAAATCTGAATTCTGCTCTAACTGGTATACTGTAACCTTTCCACTGCTTGTGAAAGACAGAAGATGGAAGTTCACATTGCTAATCTCAACACAAGCTTATGATTGGCACCTCTATTTGGCATTTTAATATGGTTCCCAGAAGAGCAGACCTGTTTATTTTGCTTGACGTGTTTTTGGTCATTCTGACCCACTAAGCCAGAACATCCAAAGAGTATAACTAAGTCTGAAGTGTATCGGACCAGCACCATAAACTGTGCCTGTATTGATAAGTTAGAGTACCTCAGAACTGGCACAGACATTGGAGGTCAGTTGTCTCTACTTGCAGCAAGGTTTTCTCCTACACCAGCTATCACCTTTGTCAAACAATTCCTTTGGTTCAATACAACACAAGCCAGTCAGTTCCTACAAAGAACATAATAATCCCATGTTGGCTTGAAGGCTAAAAGTGGTTTTTTGATATGTGAACTGAGCCAAACTTCTCCAGCTGGCGTGACCCAACACAGAACCTCTCCCTGTCCAACCTACTGGAATGGAGTAGGTATAGGTAAAGAAACCCTTGTGACTTCTTGACTTCCTAAATCACAGCTCCTAACTGCAGAAGTCAGTCTGATCTGACAAAGACCAAGAGGGCTTTTTCCAGTATTGAAATGGAACCGTTTCTGTCTCTGCTGGAGGATATGTCCTGGCTCAGAAAGAGCTTTCATGTTTCCAGGTTTCACATTTGTCCCTGTGAAGTCAAGAAGTAAGAGCCAAAGACTCAGATACCTTCTCTACCCAGTATTACTTTAGCCTTCAGCACCTAGAGACACAGATATTGGGCCTGCTCTTCAATCTAGACAACACATCAAATGTTCACCAAAGGGAACCTGTAAAAGGAGTGCAACATGCTTTGTGCAGTGTCTTGCTTTGGCATTTCAGGTGGGAGAAAATTGGCTTAAGTTGGATAAGCTTTGACAGAATACTACAAGTATCTTTTTCCCCAGTGAGTCATTTTGAGAGTATGCTGCACACTGAAGAATTAAGCCTCAACCAGTTAAAGATTGGATTAAGACATTTTGGTGGTTTAGGTCTCTAATCCAGAAAGCAAATGGGTTAAAGCCTCTTAAACTGCATCCTCCCTTGAAAAGCTTAAAAGTTAAAAATGTCAATAGCTAACTGCAACACTTGTTTTTATAGCCAAAGACTAAAAAGCTCAGATTGACTGCTTTGAAAATTGGGATCCAATGACAAAACGTTGGGATCCAATGACAAAATTGTGAATGGGCCAAAAACCATGATTCCCATGCCTCTGGTTTAGTTCGGAAACTATATGCTATGTCAAAGAGCAACCAGAAGGGAGTCACTTCATGAGAGAAGATGAGGAGCTGACCACAATGCAGGTAGGTAGAAACAATGACCACAGACAAGAGCACAGTCCCCCACTATCCAAGCAAGACTAACAGCAGGGCTGGTGACAGCAACAGGCTCAGACAACAGTTCAGTGATCAGACATATTTAAAGTGACATGTTAGGCTTGAGGTCAATTCAGGAAGTCCAGTCAGCAAGCCTGGATCATCAAGGAACAGAGTTGGATACAGACCTACCTACAGTTTAGTTCAGGCAAAGACTTGGGCCTTAGCCTGATCTTAAATGGAGCTAGTGGGACAGAGGCTGAGGATTTAGAGGTGGAACTACCAGATATTCTCAGGGCTATCAAAGTTAATTGGTGCACTCAGGGCATACACTGTATTTCCTGTCCCTAAAGTCTATCAAGAGGAATCTTAAGCATTGCTATTGTTACTTTCTGGAAGTGAAAGAGTTTTCATTAAATGTAGGCATAACTTTGTTTTTACAATGTTACAAGAGCTTCCTTATTTCATTTTTGTAATTATTCACAAATTTAATTAATGTGATGCTATCGTTATAACATCCTTCCTACAATATAAGTAACAACAAAATAAATCTTTTGACCAGATCACCTCCCAGACTGAAAGTACATGCATTTCCTGAAAGGTAATGTGCATGGGGAAAAACAGTAGAGGAAACCAAAGAATGCTGGTAGCTACTAAAGGAGATCTGACCTCACAACAAGATTGTCTAAGCATGGTGTTGGACACCGGTGTGTTAGTGCCTGAACATCGCAATGAGGCTTCTAGAAAAGCAAGAGATGTAAGTTATCTTGCTTGTGATTGTAACTGGTGCTGGATTTGAATAAGGACATTTTAATAACCAAACACCAGCAGCTGCTGGGAATTAGAAGAAAGAAGAGCTAATCTGATAGGACCTGTCTGAAAGTAAGAGTCAGGGACAACATAGCATTTTCCTCTTCATGAGACCATTTCATGTGAACTGTTCTTCCTTTGGTCTTTGGATGTGCTGGCTGAAAGGAGTGAGGTTCTGACCTCTTCATTTTACTAGCAGAGCTGATTGACAGCAAAGGGCACACCAACAGTGACAAAGACCCACCCTATACTGTCCTCTGACATTCAGAGCCTTTTGTTACATTTTTAAATCTTTTATATGACATCCCACTTGTTCTTAGAGCTTTGTCTGTAAAGTACATTTGTGTATAGAATATTTTATTTTTTAAAGCAGACGATGGATGCAGAGTGCAGATATGATGGTACACTTGCATTAATGTGTTTACTTTAAACTTGCACTCGGTCCAGAAAAATCTCATTGATTTCTGTATTTGGCAGGGGAGCCGAATCTTTAGCTGAACTTTGTCATCCAGTAAAATTTTGTCTGCTTCTGACAGCTAAAGTTCAAACCTGCCTGGAGAGTTCCTAAAAATAGAAATTTATGGAGAAGTAATGAAAATTACTAGGGGAGAGAATGCTCCTTTGTAAGTGAAAATGAAAGAAATTACTTCCAGTGAAGACGACTGCAACAGCAAGCACTGGATTAAGAAGTACTGGCACTAGCCTTTAAAGACTTACATCCGAAATGACTGGTGATGTAGGTGTTTCACCATAAAGTATTCAAATTAAGATGCCTCAAACATTTTTCAATTTCACAGTGATTGAATACCTGCTTTTTTGGAAATCAGATTCCACAAGTCATTTTGAAATAATTACACAAACCAAATGAAATCCTGAAATTTTAGGCCAAGTTTTAAATGTATATTGCATCACATACAATGAAGTTATGGATGGACCCACAGAGTGATGGTGAATAGTTAAGCCCTCTTGGCATCCAGTCACAAGTGGGGTTTCCCAGGGCTCAGTACTGGGGACAGTTCTCTCTACTGTCTTTATCAGTGATATGCATGACAAAATCAAATGCACCCTCAATCAGTTGGGAGATGACACGAAGCTGGGAGGGAGTGTTGATCTGCTGGAGGGCAGGGAGGCTCTGCAGAAGAATCTGGACAGGTTGTAGCAATGGGCAGAGGCCAGTGGTGTGAGGTTCAACATGGTCAAGAGTTTGGTCCTGCACTTGGGTCACAACAATCCCTGCAGTGCTACAGGCTGGGGCCAGAATGGCTGAAAAGCAACCCAAGAAAAGGACCTGGGGGTGCTGGTCGACAGCAGCTGAACATGAACCAGCTGTGCCCAGGTGGACAAGAAGGCCAATGGCATCCTGGCCAGTATCAGCAATAGTGTGGCCAGCAGGACCAGGGCAGTGATTGTCTCTCTGTACTCGGCACTGGTGAGGCCACACCTCGAATCCTGTGTCCAGGTGTGGGCCCCTCACTACGGGAAAGACACTGAAGTGCTGGAGCGAATCCAGAGAAGGGCAACAGAGCTGGGGAAGAGTCTGAAGCACAAGTCTTGTGAGAGGCAGCTGAAGGAGCTGGAAGTGTTTAGCCTGGAGAAAAGGAGGCTCAAGGGGGACCTTATGGCTCTGAAAGGAGGCTGTAGCCAGGTAGGGGTTGGTCTCTTCTCCCAGGTAACAAGTGAGACAAGAAGAAATGGCTTCAACTTGCACCAGAGGAGTCTTAGATTGGATATTAGGAAAAATTTCTCCACTGAAAGCATGCTCAGGCTTTGGAACAGGCTTCCTGGGGAAGTGGTGGAATCACTGCCTCTGGAAGTGTTAGAAAGGTGTGTGGATGTGGCACTTGGGGATCTGGTTTTGTGATGAAAACATTGGGTCTGGTTTAGTGGTTGGACTCAATGGTCATAGAGGTCTTTTCCAACTTCAATGATTCTACGATTCTGTGATTCGAAGTTCATTATTGCAAAGGTGTTTTAGAGAGCTGATGGAACTCGGAGCTCTATTAATGAATAAATTTCTAAATGTAAGATACCAAGTAAGTTTTGGTCAGGGAAATATTTCTTACCATATTATCACACCTTTATGGGTATTGAAGATAAATGTTATGCCTTTCTATTAAATTTATGAGACAAGATATCAGAACCTCCATACTGCTTGCTTTGTTAGTCACTCTTCTTCAATTTTTTTCCCAGTAAAGTATTTCCAATAATCAAATGAATAGCAAGGTAATAATCCATGTAGAAAGTTTTGTCTTATTTATGCAATCCATACCTCCTCATATTTTCTGCTGATGGCTAAAGGGCATTCTTTCAGCCCACTAAGAATGCAATAAAATATAGATGGAATAATAAGATGCTGATATTGAGTAAGAAGAGCTAGGTAGTTTTAGAGTTTAGTCTTTGGGTTTAGTATTACCAGAAACCAAGTAATTCTTTGGTATAGCAGCACATATGGCATATAATATCACCCACTGTTCTGAGGCGCCCTGTTAGACAACCATATGTGCTGAAAAAAAGTCTCTGGTTGTTCAGGGGCTTATTCAAAATTGACTGGCTGCTTTTTCTCAAAAATGTCCTTGATTTACTGTTTCATGTCTAAATTAGAACCTTTAAACTGTAAATATTCATGCTCAGTTTTAAAATGCTACAGCGTGTATAATCTTGGCCTGAAACACCAAGCTTCATTTCTACCAGACAAAACCAAGCAATTCCTTGACATTCAGGAGCTATGAAGAAAAGTTTATGTCCTAATATTGCAGTCTAAACATTATTAACTTCCTTGCCTAAATCTTTTTCCCACTTCACTCCCTACCAGTGCAGACCTCTAGATGTGACTTTCTTCATGGTTGTAGCACTAAAGTCCTTATTTCACCTCTTATCTTTTAGCATCCAGTTTGCACAATACAGTCTCTGAGTTCTCTGTGGTTTGAAGAGTGGAAACATCCCATAGGAAATGTATGTAAATAGCAGCAGTTATGGAACAACAAATAATGAATCTTTCGTGAGTCAGCTTTGGCTGCTCTGAATAATACAGTGTAGAAGATAGCTCATCACAGTAAAAAGGATATTGTAGAATATTTGCTTAAAGGAAATCTTAAAGCATGGGAATATATAATGAAAATAAGAGTGGAAGAATATTTTACAATGCCAATTTAGCATGAGAGCAGTGAAGAATAAAACCACACAATATTTGCAATGAAATCTTTCATAAACTATCTTTAATGGGAATTAAAAGGTAGAAGGATAAAAATTTCAGTTAACACAAAAGTAGGTCATTTTATTTCTTTGACATAAGAATTCCTTTGCTACAGGAACTGATATGATTTAATGTAGGCTTCAGTGAAGAGAATGACTTAGCACCTCATGACATTATGTTAAACAATTAGGACCACACAATACCTGCAAAGTGCATAATAAGGGGACTCAGAAAGTACAGTCTGCAACATTGTCTGTCAATATGGAATCATCCCGGGGTAGTGTGTCTCTGATGGATTTCCTTACGACTAAATTTCACAGTATTCAACATTCTCCTCAGTGACCTAAAAGTAAATATAAAATCAACATTAATAAAAGCTGCAGATGACATGAGGGTTGGCAGAATGGTAACTAACAGTGAATGTAGATAAGTCAGTGTGATTTGGGTCAGCTGGTAGACCTGTCTATTCAAACAAACTGTAATTTAATACAGCAAGATACAGCTATCCCTGCAGAATACTGAATTTGCAACTGAAAAAGAAGTGAGTTTAAAATAAATTGTGGAGTCACAGTGGACAAGAATCTGAGTTCTCATTGTGATGCTGTGACACAAAGGGGTAGTACCAATGGTGAATGTGCAAACAACTAGTGAATAGAAACAGGGAAATGTTTTTTAATTTGCATGTGGTATTGGTGACACTGCTGTGCCACCTCCAGGTGTGCTACATACACCATAAAACTGGTGCTGAAAAATTAGAGGAAAGGGCAGAAATGAACTGCAAATATATCATGAAAAACTGAAAGAGCTAAGTGCTTATTTTTAGCAAGGAGGATATTATGAAGTGCCTTGGATGTGTTTTCTCTATAAAGAAAATACTAAGTTCTCTTCCCTAGTAGAGAAAGTAATAATACTGGGGGAAGGCAAGAAGGGGGGAGGGGGA
>VYZQ01048080.1:37712-49083 GCA_013400655.1 Mystacornis crossleyi | reverse complement strand
CAAATGTTCTGACATAGACCAGGACCCTTTTTGACCTGCAGAGCATGGGGACAAGACCTGCAGTATTAGCTTAATTGTACTGAAAACAATAGCTCACTCCACTGGCATCTCATGTGAAAATAACCTGGGTGATTGTAGCTCCTCCTACCTTCAAGGTCAAACTTAAAAAAAAAAAAAGTTGTTTTTTTGGCTCTCACTGGTAGCTATTTTCAGATGATATTACATTTTTTTTACAGATTGAAGTCACCCTTGATAACTTGGCATCTATAAGCTCCAATTCTAAATTTTTGAAGCATTACAAGAAAGTTTGTGCGTAAATACCTTTAGAGAAGTTAAATTTTCAAAATGCTGTCCATGTAAAGCATAGCAACTCTGCATGGGTATGTATTTTAATTGTCTTATTTGTTTCTTAGTGGCAATAACATTACTAGTTCTTTTATCTCTTGTTGTCTACTCCATTGCTTCAAGCAGGTTGAAAAATAATCTAACTAAAATGGAATTCTAAACCACTCAGTTAACATGCTTTCCAATTTACAGTGCTTGGAGTACTGCCATTTGAAAATAAAGGCCACGGAATTAGAAGGAGTACTGTGCCTCGATGCTTTATTTTTCCCCTTATATATAATAAATACTTATTTCCTCCCTACTGATGAAGCGAGAACTCAGAGTGATTAGCTTAGTCGTAAGTGGCTCTACTGTAGACATCCAAAGTTAGATGAAATGAGACCCATCTTTCTTCACAGTGGAATGTTTCAACACTACTGGCTGAAATCTCTTGCACTTGCTGGGACTCCTTCAGCAGGTTTAAGTGAGATGGCCCTTTGGTGACCTAACATCTTCATAGCTGTAAGTTCAGTGAATATCTGCAGCAAAGCAGCAACTTCTTTTCAAAGTGAGATGCTACATATTATTCAACACGGACTCAGTGTTTGGAAACACCAACTTGAATTTTCAGCTTGTTTGGTTAAGAGTGTACCTTTATGTACTGGCCAAGATAGCAAATTACATGCATGTCTGCAATAAGTCTATTATTGCTGTCTAACAGGCCATGGACTGCATTATTCTCCTCATAGAAGAACAAGATTCTTATAAAAATTCCTTACTCTCAATGGTTTTGTTCATGTTGCAGTCACACAGCTGTTAGAGGTATTGCTTTCTTACACTTTGAATCTGGAGATGGACAAAAAACATGGAGATAGCCAAAAAAACATACCAGAAGAATAGGAAGTAAAACTGAGAAGAACTTTCTGGTTAACAAATCCAACTGCACTGCCTCAAGCAATCCTATAACACTATCTCTTTCATAACTCAATCAAGCACCAAGCTAACACATTTTCACTTTGTTACTGTTAGAAGATCGTTCCAGAACCTGAATGTTTTGAGTACTAAAATCCTTCTTTGAATCTCAAGCCTGGAATTAATTCATGCCAAATTCTCTTCATCTATGCTGTGCTGCTGCCCCTTAGTTTAAACAGCTCTACTCCTACACTGATCTTTATATTTATAGGCAGTGATCATTTCTCCTTCTAGCTCTCGATTTAGTGTACTGAGAGCCAATCTCCCACAGGCTCTCCATCACCCTAATTGTCCTGTTAACCACTTCAAAAATGCATTCTAGCTTCTCTTTTTGCACATAGATGAACAGGACTGCATAAAGCATCCTGCATGAAAACTCATCAAACTATTCTAAAGTTTTATTAATATTTGCAGATCAGAGAAAGCCTGGTTGGTGGAGATTTTTCCAAAGATGTAGGCAAGAAGGATGTATAATTTTTATCTAGGATATATACAATAGCCGCACCTTCTCTCAAAACTGAATGGCACTGTTACAGACAATGTCCAGTACACGCTGGCCTGATCAGGAGTTACAAACGCAACCAATTACACACACTTTGCGTCCCAAGTGGTTGCTGCTGGTGCCCTCCTCAGGGGTTTTTGATATTGCACTGTGTGTACTAAGTGCAAATAGTAACGGATAATAATGCCAACTGGATAAAACTTATTTTCTTGTGTATGGAAAATCAATTTGAATAACCACCAAAGAAGAGCCACTGTTCAAAGAAACTCCGATGCTGAGGTGCTCAAATGCTTGTACATTTTTGAGAGCACAAAATGCCAGCTCTAAAGCAATCCTACTCCACAGCCACGACATGCATCAGAAGACTCTAGAAATTAGTACTTATATGCAGGATGTGGCACAAAACAGAAATTAAATTTCCCTTATTTTACTGAAATGCTTTGAACTGAAAGTCCTGGCGTGACATATGCCCATACACAGACATTGATGGCATTTTTGCCAGACACTGGCAAAGCACAGGCTGCTGGAAAGGAAGGCTGTGTCTTCACAGTACAGGATCTATCTCTACAAATCAGCATGTCTGCAGAAGGAGATTTGTGATGTTCAGTGTTCACAGGGTGTGGAAAAGGATAGTGGGACACCTAGATTTTCATGTCTGTCAACCATTCAAAAAGGCAAAGGTCCAGTTGTTGGTCTCCACAGTAGCTCTAGTTACTCGCTGCTGATTCAGGATACACCACTTACATCACAGCTGACATTTCTACTTGAACCAGATCCAATCCATTTTATGCTTATTCCATCCTTTCCAGTACATGTCTCTGTAGGAAGTTAGCCTTTTGAGACAGAGGCGGCAGCAATACAAAAATCAAAGCATTAATAATACAGAAGTACCTAAGTATATGTACCTAATTTATGCCATGAAAAATGCATTTTAATTAATTTTTCAAAAAGGCAAGGATGACTTAGATGAGCAGAAATAAATATACATCAAATGACATAAAATTTAGATTATTTTATAGTCTTCAGTTTAAAATGGGTAATGGCCTCACATTTTAAAAAGCTAAGATATTCTCCTCTCAGCTTTGGAGAATTTTGATTCAACTGCAAAAAATGCACAGATAAAAACACCTTCCTCGGTCAGAATCATGGCTTAACAAGTCACTAGTAACAGACAAAGCTTCAGAGCCTGATGAAAATTCCTTGGATGACCAAATTCTGTCATTCTGTGAAACAGTAAGAACACTAAAATATAAAGAAAAAAACATCCCTTTCCCTTGGGATTTCTTCTAAATAGCAGATGGTTTTCTCACTGAAATGTGAAAATTTCTTTATAGCACAATTATTTCTGTTCAATTATCAAGAGTTTTTGAATTTTTATGATATCTTGAAGGCATTGTTTTGAAGAAGTAACTTCGGTGGACTAATTATGTACATGTGGAAATGCATTAATATGCTCCCCTTCTAGTCATCCTTTACAAATATGAAATTGTAGCAAATTATAATTTTAAAGACTTTGGTAAGATGTTTTGCTGAACCAATAAGAATATTTTATTGATAGAATAAGGGAAGAATTAAAAGTATGGAACAAGAAAAGAAAAGAAAACAAAAAAGAAGAAAACCAAATTGTCTTAAAATATTTTGTAAAGTAATTATAATTTTGGTGACTCTGGTCTTCATGTGACCAAAAATCTATTTACATAGAAATCTGACATTAGGTTATAGGAAGACAAATAGGTTATAGGAAGAGAAATATTTTCAAAATAAAATATTTTTCAAAATTACTACTCAAGAAAGCAATGGGAGTGAAAGTAATAACACATATGAAGAAAAAAAAAGCTTGAAAACAGACCCTGAATTAAGGCAGAAATTTGTTAACTGATCAAGAATGGGCTAATGAGAGAATGATAATACAGAGAGTGGAGACAAGTATGAGAAGACTGTTTTCAGAAACAGCTGCTATTATGTTTACATAACTCAGATAAGAAGAGGGGAAACTTCAATGGAAAATGTAGTTCAGTAATAAAGCACTAAAGGATTTGAAATGGAAGAAAATTGGTCTGGCTAAGGACAGGGAAAGTATGTATTGTTAAGATTAAGAAAACAAAGAAGGATTAGATGAAATACTATAAAAATAGAAGAGGACATTCCTACATGGAGGATGCTGAAAATTAGGTAAAAGAGAATGAAAATATGGAAGCTTAGACTGCAAAAACTTCTTAGAAATAAATGTTTTGAACGAAGTCTTCTCATGTCTGAGAAGAAAAAAGCAGACTTACAAGCAAATGAAATGTTGCCAGTTTAGTCACATCTCTTAGGCAAAAAAAGATCCACATCTTTTATAAGTCACACATATTGTCATGGAAACAAAATTGGAAGTCTTGCTTTGGCGAAGGGTATTTCGAGCCCAACAAAAGCAGAGATGCACATTTGCTTGTTTCAGTTATGTTAAACAGAGGAGGTCTGTTTATCTTTGGATAACTTTGTTATAAAGACACCTTTACCTAGTGCTTTTAACTTATCATCAAATACAGAAGGAAGAAAGAATAAATAATAAAACTATTTATTGTAAACAAATATTACTTTATTTTCACAATTTCTATTTAATTTTCCTGTTGGATGAATTAAAACAGGTTTACTTTCTGGATTATTAGATTTATAATACAATCTTACATAGAAAGAAGTGTCTAGATGTTCTTGGACTGCTGTTAAAAACTGACTATATTGTCTTTTAGATATATCGCATATAAAGAGGAAATGCAGGTTTGATTTCTCCTTGCAGTATTCAATTCACTGATGAAAAATATGGATGGCATCTGAAGTTTCTGGCCATTCTGAAATATCTATTGATTAATGCATTGTTTAAAACCCCAGTGGTGGGACCTAATAACCATGCAACCTAGGAAGGAGTTATTTTGTCTAAACCAGACTCTCAGTAAAAAAGAAAGAAAACAGGAAGAGGAAAAAAAAGTAAAATAAGCTAGAAGTGATTGTGAAAACTCTTATATGCCAGAGACGTTTAGGATTTACCTAGACTGGGGTAAGGTGTGCTAAGAACTGTGTCCTCCTTCTGAAACACTGAATAATGAGATACTTTCAAAGCAGACCAACAATAACATTCAAAGCATGGAAATGTCCAAACATTTAAAACTTGTTGTCCAAACAGCTTACAAAGTTGAGGTGTCAGTGAATACTGTTCAGAAGGCAATTTTATCTCATTAGGCAGTCAAACATATGTATGTTACGGTCATTTAAACCTTCTAGTCACAGGCCTTGAAAAACATATTTCTGTTTATAGAGTTCTTTCTGATGCCATTTTCTTTTCTCCATCAGATTAATTTCTTTTCCTTGCCAGCCATTCAGCATTTTTTGCTGTTGATTCAGTAATTTCTGTGGGTTTGAGTTACTTTTTCAGTAACTGCTGTTTCTAACACAGTTGTGCCACAGCAGTTCTGCTATGTTGCCCATCTTTTAATATTTTGAAAATGCTTGGGAACAAGTTTGTGCTTTGGTAACTGTAACGCAAAAGCAAAGGTCTTTATTACCTCTGCTGTACAAACTCCACCTTCTGGAAGTCGCATGTCTCTGAAATCTCCATGGTTCTTGGTGTGACCAATTCATGCCAAGCATTGAGAGCATTGTCCCCTTCTGGGAGCAAAAGGTGTGGCTAAGGTCAGGATCTAACTCGTATCTACAGGCAAACCACTCTTCCCAAACTTGCATACACACTAGCACCCAGTGGTCATCTAACCTCTTCGTCCACACCTTTCAGGCATTTCTGAAGTCATTCCAGTGAAGAGGTGTTTCAAATAGCCTAGGAAATTGAGAACTTGTCCTAGCCTGGACTTGTGAGGGTTCTTTTGCCATTTCAGGTGAAAGTACTCCATCTGTGTACTTGTTCTGAAATAAAAGATCGGTGTTGCTTGTACAAAGAGCCTACACAAATCAATGGCAAGCAGTGATCAGCAATGTTTTAGCCTCTCAGAAAATACTGAAGGAGATGACACACAGCAAGGGTCTGGCTGCTCCCTCATGGAGTGGAGGGCGACCCCAGCACAGGCTGTGCCCTCGCCAGCAGGTGCCATCCCGCAGAGGCTGAGCACATCAGGCAGAGATGGGCAGGGCCATCAACAGCCCCAGGCACTGCAAGCAGTCCAGCTGGCCCAGGAGCACTGGTTCCTTCCACTGAGGGAACCAGTTCGGGGTATGGCACACAGGGCCAGAGACGGGACTGGCGACATGCACATCCATCATGTAGCTGGGCCAGGGAATGGAGGCCCCAAGACAGGATGAAATGGAGGTGCTGAGACTCAGGAGAGGGTTGAGAAAGCCCTGGGGAGGCTGGGCTGGGACATGCAGAGCGATCTGTACCTTCTGGTCTCTGGCACTACAGATTGGTAGTTGAGTCAACTTCATGTCCAGTGAATATTGCAGTATTATACATGGGAAATGGAGATGTCATAGGGGAAGAATAATAAAGTACCATGCTAGGAACCATAAGCCAAAAGCTTTTTTATTTAATTAGTATGTTCTTGTTAACGATTTGTTTTTATCCTGGCAGAAAGTTAATAGAGCATAGAAGCTGATAAGACTTTCTCCTCTTCTGGCTAGTCTAAATGCATAGAGGTCAAATTCTGCCTATCTAGGATATCACATACATATCTCAGTTTTCATTACTTCCTCAAACAATTAGCTAATTAGTTCATAGAAAACATCTGACAGTGAATTAAATGAAATTGACTGATTTAAAAAATAAATATAGTAAAAATGGAAAATTAATTACAGAACATTCTATAGGCAGTGGTTTAGTTTATCAAATTTTGAGACTTCTTGAAGATGGGTCCATTGTAACCACTGGCATCTAAACTAGTTACCCTAGACTTCCTTTTAAATCTGGCGAGACAAATATGTGCTTTTTAGGTGTGTTTATCCTAAACCTTGTATCCAAAATGTGCCCTAGAAACATGTACTTCTCTTCATGGACCATAATGTGTGTTGGCTACTTTAGAGTGTAAATACTGCACAGTAGACAATTCATGATTAGGTGAGGTGAATCCCACGTTGTCTGAACAAAATCTAAGATTTCATTCAGATTTTCCTAAAAATGTTTGTTCCCTCTTTCTGGTGCGTAAATCATCCTATCAGCAAGATATTTACTGAAGTGTGTTCAGTTCTGTCTAGCTCCATTTAACATCTGTCTCTCAGCAACACTGGAACATGCCTTGCAGAAGGAAGCAAGTTAGCTAGAAGTCATTTGTCAACTTTGATGTCTTTCTTCCCGACACCCAGTTCTGTGAAACTTTCCCTTACTCAGTTAGACTGTCACAGCTCATTATTGTCATACTGTACCTCGATGTATTAGCTTTGCAGTCTCAGATGGCTTGATAGCCATCAATCATTTATAATACAAAATGCAAACCCCTGGATAATTTTTTTATGGGGGGGACCAAACCAAATTCTTCTTATTACAATGTCATTCTTCATGTTTTCTTTGTTTGCACTTGGTCACATGAAAGTAGGGACTACATGATACCTCAATCTATTGTTCATGTCCTTCAAGAAAACGGTGACAACAAATCAGCCCAAAAAAATCTTACATGCCTAATTATTCTAATTCTATTAGAAGCTTGCCTTTATAAGACATTTCTCAAAACTATGCCACAGTTAGCCCTTTCTTAAGTGAGAGTTACTTGTTAGGCTAAGGAAAGTTAAAAGCTTTGTTAATTGAAAGCAGAACATTTTTATAAAGAGGGTATTGAGATTAAAAACAGTTATTTGTATGAAGTTCTGTCCACTCACACATAACTTGTATAGCTGGTCGAAAAAATTTTGTTGTCACATTTTTCTACAAAAATGCTATTCCATGGAAATCAAAACTTTCTGTATGAATGGACCAATTTTGGTGAACTTTCATAAGAAAAAGGCAATTCAAGTTGAAGGACACCAGTGAGATCAAAATATTCCACTTCGATCTCAAATTTCAATTTTTCTAATTAAAACCTTTCTTCATTTCCAAATGTAATTTTTCCATTGTGAATTATAAAACATAAAGGAAGAAAACATAAAAAATAAGCTGTTCATTTTACTAAGAGTGAACTTTTAAATATGTAATTTTCTTGAAAATTTGAGAGCCTTTTCTTCATTCTAGTTTTGAAGAAAAACAAAATCAATTTCCCACAGAATATGAAAACCATTTCCTGAACAACTCTAATCATTTCTGAGGCATATATTTCAGAAAGAAATCCTTCTCCACTTACCATTTCTTCTAAGACAGACAGATGAATCATGCCCTGGAGGTGCCTGTTTCTTTCAGCTGGCTATAAAGGGAATCTAGGTTGATGAGTCTAGACATCGACAACCAACTTTCAGATATTTACCCTTAGGCAAGACGACTACTTTCTATTGAAAAGATGAAAATAGTATACAATTACTTTTCAGTAAGCATGATTTTTTTACATCATGCTTAAGGGGAATGTTTATCAACAGTTTGTCTTCTAATTATATGCCTTGAAAGAGATTAGCTGGGGAGGTGGTGAAATCCCTGCCATCCCAGTGCAAGAATTTACTGAGAATAAATATGGATACATGAAAACACCTTTGTATTAATTTCAAATTCAGCAACCCCAAATTTGTGAGAAAGTTTAATAAATACAGATACATTTAATTCTATCCTCCCTCTTCCCCCCTTGGTGACAGCAGCCCTGGGAAGACTGGTAAAAATCCCAGTGTCCTGCTCCCACTAAAAGTAACTGCAGCAAGTGGCAAGAGCAGTGTGGGTGAGCTGTGGTCCAAGAGGAGGCATCAGGGTATGTTTTGTTCAATAACAGGAGCTCGATCAGACCTTGACATGTGATCAAAGAAAAAAGTGATATGCTAGTGCCTTAAGACATATAATAAACTACATTTGGGGTTATTTTGCCTGGAGAAAAGGAAGCTCAGGAGGGGCCTTACCACTCCTTATAACTACCTGAAAGGAGTTTGTAGCGAGGAGGGGTCAGCCTCTTCTCCCAGACAACCAGTGACAGGATGAGAGGAATTGGCCTCAAGTTCTACCAGGGAAGGTTTAGATTAGATATTTGGGAAAATTTCTTCATTTGAAAGGTGGTCATGCATTGAAACAGGCTGCCCAGGGAAGTAAAATCAGCATCCCTGGAAGTGTTCAAAAAGTGTGTGGATGTGGCATTTGAGGACATGATTTAGTGGTGAACATGGAGGTGCTGGGTTGGCGGCTGGTCATTTCCAATCTTAATTTTTTCTATACATTTTAGCAGTTTAATGGAGAAAGGTGGGTAGAGTCAGCTTTCAGGTATTTTTGTTGTAAAGCTTTTCAACACTGAAGCTGGAGAATAATATAGTTTGTATAAAGGCTAATTGAAAAAAGAAAAACAAATAGTGTTATATTGCACATGTGCATCCAGGTAAAGATGAGGTATCTGTAAAATCTAGCAGGTGAGGAGTACTTTTTTGGACTAGAGCAAATAAGACCACAGAGAAAATATAAGCAGCTTCTCTTTCATGACAGTTTTGGAGACAGAAGGAGAGAAGTTACATGTTTATCGGGTCATTTTTAAAATAAAGCAGAATTAAGGTTATTTGAGAACTGAAAATAACTCTTCATTTCATGGTTTTCTAGAAGTCTAATATTTGTTGACTTTCTCAATCTGAAAGGGCAGAAGATATGCCTGGGATGCCTTTACTGCCTTAGCAGAGTTTTGCAGCACTGAACTACCTTCTTTCTTGAGGAGAATGCATTTACATTCACTTTTGTACATGCCAGTGGACTTTTAAGCAGCTGCAGATAGCCATTTAAGATGTGGCTATAATGACGCAGTTCAGGTACGCAAAATCAGACAGTGTTTTTCCTTGGCAGTTACTGGAGGAGGAAACACCACTGTCAATACTGCACAGAGAAGGAAAGGGTCAACTCACAGGGCACAGACACAAGTGTCCCCCAAGGCCAGTGAGCAGCTCTAGGGATCCCACATCACTCTTCTCTCCACTAGCTCCAGGGGTAACAGAAATGCCCACTTCACATCCCTAAATTTGTTTGTTGTAGCACAATGGAGATTGGCTAATGGTTGTCTGAAGTACTGTATCAGAGAGGAGAAAATAACTTGTCTCTATAGCTGATGATGTCAATGACCTTTCATGACATAACGGTTACAGTAATAGTAAGCACTTAAAAGCAAGTTGATGTTTGCCCCTGTCATCATCTACTTCCCCATTTCAGAGTATAAAAGTTATACCCATCCTGGCCACTCAGAGCCTGTTCTTTTTTTTTTCATCCCATTACAGCAACATTACTTAAGAAGCAAAAAACATTCATAGAATCTGATAGTTGTTATAAAAACTTGCTCTTGCTTTCTCCAAAGGCTTCCTTTGGAGAACACCAGGACACAAATTCCCCAAAATATATCTCTGGACCTCCACGTCAACAATGCAATCAAAATTGAATAAACATACATACTTATACCAGCTATCCTTTGCACATGAAAAGTTTCTCCAGGTCATTCATCCAAACACTGTTAAATGAGTGCAGGTACTCCTGGAGCAGAAACAACCTGAAACAAAACCATCTCTGGCCATGTCCCCCCATGCTGGATGGAGGAGGTCTGAGATAGCCCCCTGCCATGAGCTGCTATGGGAGAAAGGTGAAATGCTTAGCACTGACTAGGAGATATCCCTCATTTACATACAAGAGAAGAAAAGGGGTAACAGCAAGACACCAAGCCTACTGTCCCCTTGCCCCTCTTGCTGCTCTATCCTTTCCTTCCTCTCTGATCTGAACTTGACTATACTACCTTTCCTTTACCAGAATGATGTCTTTTGGTTCCTGCTCTTGCCTCACCCTTTACTTCACTCCTGTACCCCTTACATTTCCTTTGTAAAACACAGAGGTTGTCATGTCAGTGGCCTTGTATATTGGATTCTGTTAAGAGATCTCCATGGGCTTCTAAAAGCTCTTGCTCGGGGTCAAAATCTGTTAGAAGTTCTAATATTAAAACCCTCTTTTCCACCCTGTGAAGATGTGCTTAAATATCTGGGTTTTTTGCTTGGTAGTGTTTTCATCTCAGAGGAGAATTAACAGCAGGTGAAATCTTATCAGGATTCTATGGTGAATCTATTCAATTTAAGATATGCATATTTTCCCTAAATTTCATTTATGCATAATATCTATGAAAAATTAATTTTCCATGTATGTACCTCTGAAATACTTGCTTCTTTGGAAAAAGAACCCCATAAAATTAGCACTCTATCTCTATACCAACTTATATTCTGTTAAAATTCTAAAAATAACTAGATTTCTTCATTAGATGAAACAAACAGCTCAGATTTATTCTGGGAATCTTTTATCATACCTTCAAGTATATTAATTATAATTAGATTTAAATGAAAATTTTCCTATTTATTTGATTCATTTTGTCTTTTTGCTGTTCCTAAGTTGTCTGCAACTAGACCAAGCCTTTCTGGAACTCACTCTTAATTTCCATTGCAAAACCAGTTTGAAAGCATGGCATTCTGAAATGACAGCTGACGAAATGTAGCCCCTGAGGTTTGGATACAGCCAAAAGATCG